>APFE031197977.1:253146-287970 GCA_000404065.3 Pinus taeda
GCCAGAGGAGTTCTGGGATGGGTGACCTCCTGGGAAGTCCTGGTTACCGGGGGCAAGCCCCGAAGTGATGATTGATGCTATGTGATTCGTTCTCCACTTTCACTAGTTTCAATCCCACTTCTTCACCCCTGTGAGCATCACTCGATGCAATGAGTGCTAAGTGAACTATTCAAAAATCATGAGAAATTAGTCAGTTACGACTACCTCTCATGGAAATGGTCATACGTTTGAATGACTTACTTAACGCAGTTGAATCCCAAAAAATGATATCTAATATAATGCACTGCGTAATCCCCCATACATGTATACTTTTTCTCACTTTATAAAATTTTAAATTAACTTTAATGGGTTTAAGAATCTTATAAAGATTTTTTGGTTTCGTTTCTGTTACAAATAAACACACAGTGGGAATACTACTACTCATTGACTTTACACATTTTGCAAAAGTTGAGTTTTTAAATGATCGAGATTGATTTGAAATCTGTAGCTCCTTAAAGCTTAAATTTATATTAATAAAATATTCGTTAGTCAAGTTGTTTTAAAAATATTCAATTTATTTACAATAGTTTTATAGTTTCTATACAATAGTCTAGCTTATAAAAAATATTTTCCATGGCAATACTTTCACTCCTCAAAGAATCTTTACATTATTATGAGGAGTAAAGTGGTTGAAGTTTACCACCACTAACCTAACTCAATTTTAACGGTTGGGTTCTACTCCAGAGATATTTGTATCTTGGTTCTACTCGAGAGATATTTGTATCTTGGTTCTACTCCAGAGCTATTCTTATCTTGGTTTCTTCCTTTTGTTTATAGAAACATATTTTTGGCACTACCTCACCTATTGGTAAATTTATTTTCTAGTAATTAACAATTTCCAAGTAAACACGTTCTACTCTAGAGATATTTGTATCTTGTTTCTACTCCAGAGCTATTCTTATCTTGGTTTCTTCCTTTTGTTTATAGAAACATATTTTTGGCACTACCTCACCCATTGGTAAATTTATTTTCTAGTAATTAACAATCTCCAAGTAAACGCAATAAATAATTTAGATATTTAGATATATATAAAGCATAGAACTTCTGAATTTATTTTTAAATGTGGAAAGGAGAATTATTTTTAAGGAAAGGAGATTTGAATTTAGTTGGAGTGTGTTTTGTTTCTTTTTACTATATACTTCATGATATCTGAGAAACATATGTGAAATACAAATTCTTTCTTTACAAAAAACACCAGAGAAGTTTAAAATCTAATGTCAACTTCATTTTAAGTATTAAATACAACATTTTGTTAGGGTAGGAAAGTTAGTGTAATTTCTTAAATCTAATGTCAACTTCATTTTAAGTATTAAATACAACATTTTGTTAGGGTAGGAAAGTTAGTGTAATTTCTTATCATGTAATAAAGTGGCTATATACATTTGTCCAAAAAAGTTCATGTAGTGAAAGTCTTATGAAAACATTATTGTTTTTCAGCCAATAAAAAATTATTATACATCAATTTGATTTACAACTAGGTTGTAATCTTAAAATTAAAGTTTAATTATATTTTATTTTATTTCATATGTTAAAGAAGTTTCCTATTTTTTTTTTTTTTAATTTGAATGAATAAAACTATCTTTTTAATTTTTAATGAATTAAACCACCTTTCCGCACTATTGTTCACAAAAATACTATAAATAAAAATATTTATTATACTAATTAAATTGGAGTTCTAAAAAAAATTACACTCTTAACTCACAAATTAAAAACATTGTTAAAAACATTATTCTAACAACTATACTAGGTATTATTAATTCATATATAGAGAGTGAGAGAAAATTTCCAATATAAGGAATCTAAAACTTGTTTGCTTAATTGATATGTCTAATTAATGATATATATGAATTTTATGAATTAAGAATGTTTATTTTCTTTGTTGGTTTGGCCCATATGGCTTTGAATCTCATGGTTCACATAAAACAAGTAATCACCAATTTAGCTACCCTACTTTGTAGCCCTTGTTTAAATGTAGGAGTTGGTTCATACATTCCAAATTTCAATAATTAAACTAAGTTGTACAAAACACTATCTATACGGCCTTGTTACAAAATGTGTCTGGTACAAATATATTGTCTTTTATTTAAAATCAAGGCAATTCCTAGTAGCCATAGCTCCAAAAGAGAGCATCACATTTAAAATAAAAAGCAATAACAATTTTTTAATTTTTGGAATTTTATTCAAAATAAATTATGCTGGAATATTATTAAGATGTTTGAATCCTAGGAAATATCAACTAGTTATTCATGAATTACATGAAGGGGTTTGCAATGATAACTTTTCTCCTTTGGTAAGTATTCATAAATTTATCTTAACTAGTTTAATGGTCGATATTATTTAAAGATGCTTATGTGATAATCAAAAAATGTTTTTCTTGCTACAAATTTTCAAGAAAAATGAAATGAAGAAATATGCCTTTGAAACCCATTTCTCCGGAAAACCCATTTTTACAATTATTGTGGTAATTTCGAGATCTAAAATGGACATTTTAAGGAAAATAATAAATTAACGATTAAAATAATAAAATAAGAGTTATGTAACTTTAAAGTAAAAGAAAAAAACTAAACATTTTAATTGTCTTTTTTGCTTATGTCCTTATAGGTTTTGCAAGTGTCAAGCATGAAAACCTATTGGATGTAGAATGTAATTCCATACTCAAAGAATATCCACTCTACATAATTTTGAGTAGATCCACACCAAAAAATGTTGAATATACATTAAAATATATGTTATTCAAAACAAACATGTTTCATTAATGTGTTTACAATATTTTTTGATGCGCATATACTAAAAACATGCAAAATGTGTACTCGTTATATGTGGCATAACGTCCAATGGGTTCCTACACTTGACATTTGTGTAAACCTATGAGAAGTTAAGCCAAAAAGATAATAAAAAATAGTTTTCTTCTTTTCCCTCACAAAACATTTCACCTTATAGATGACATTGTCATCTTGAATCTTATTGTTTTATTTTTTTAATTTGATTTTCTTATTAGATTTTTTGTTTTTAGGCCCAATTTTACCTCAAAAAATCCCTTAATAGGGATTTCAATGTCATTAGACCAATAAATCCAAATCCTTGTAAAGGATATTCATATATTTTGACACTTATAGACTATTTTACAAAATGACCCAAAGAAACAGCATTGAAAACTGCATATTATGAATAGTCAATATATTTTTTGAAGGATATATCTCGATTCAGTATCCAATAATCATTCATGGTTTTATAATTTTATTCATATTTGTATTAATGTATACCATATAAATGTAAATATATAAGCCCTAGTCCTATTTGATGTCCTTTTTTTTTCTTATTTATCCTAAGGCCTAATCCTATCTTAAGCCCTTTCTTCTTCCTATTATTTTTCATTTCTGTAATAATTATTTGCGAAAGAGGAATGCCAACTCTATAGAAATGAGTGGAGAGAGATTAAATCCCTCACATATTATCATTATGATTTGATCAATCCTAACGATCAATATAATACTTCGATCAATGAAACTATCAACAAATCTTTATCTTCTTCTTTCTCACCTAATGCAAATCAAGTATTATGAGTGGTAAATGGATTCTCCTATTTTCGATAATAAAAATGAGTACATGCTCGTGAGACTTGAATCCAATGACAACCTTCACATCTAGTGGGATACTTTGATGGGAAAATATTAAACACTATGCAGTAAGCTAATGATTAGATTATTGTCTTTTCATCTTGTTTGTTGCATATTATATTATTCTCATCTAATGGAATTACATGGCACTAAATATTTTCATTCCAAATGCTTCGTATACAATGATATCAATTCCTATAACATGAATTACAAGTCTGAAATATGAACACTTTGGATCAAATCTATCACCATCAAATAGCTCTAACGAACCTGAGTAGGTGAAAGTTGGGTCAAATACTCAACTGGTTGTACAATGGTATCTCGATAGTAACATATTAAACACCCCTCACTAAGTCAATAATTAGGTTACTACCTCCTTATCTTGTCTCTTAAATATCACATTATTCTCATCCAATAGACAAGATGGAAACACAATAAATTAACAATTAACTTATTATCTCTGCTTAATATTTTTCGTTATCAATTTCAAGACTACTAGATAACATATACATTTGTTGACGGTGCTGGACCCTCCAACATGTCAGGAGATCTCCCTAGTAAGAAGTCCAAATTATATGTCAAACAGTTTGGTGTAGGAGTATCGGTTGTGGATTGTACAGTAATGCCTTGACCGTGATTTCGCACAGAGGCAAGTAAGATAACTCTGTTGGTCGAAAGGGTGTAACAGATAGAGTGAGCCAAGGAAGGTGCATGAGATGTTATAACACATGGGGGTTGAGATGGGTGCACCCATTGGAAACTTGTGATAGCACGGAGTTAAGAAGGGAATACACGAGAAAAGATGCATCACAACATGGAAGGCAAGTTAGCTAGCAATCGAAAGTGATGGTTAAACCAAAAACACATTTCAGAAAGATTCATACATACATACACAGATAGCTACACATGCATGCGTAAGTAAACAGATACATATATCATTTAGAGTAAACCAGATAACATATAATACAATACAACATATGCATGAAACGTGTTGGATCTTGTTATATTAAGAAGTGTAAGTTCCAGTCATATAATACATCCATGTCCAACCACTATTTTTGAGAAAGGAACATTACAGTCAGAACCACCTACTCCTCCAAAGAGATATACTAGCTCTGCGCAGTGGGGAAGCCAAGGTTCATTAAAATACTATCCAATCTCTCTCTAAGATAGTCTTATCGGAAGCTTGGCTGACCAAAAGCCTTTACAATGAGTTATGAAGGGCTATTTATAGCAAAGGGTGGGGTGACCCTTGACATTCCCATTTCTGACAGTTCATCTACCCTCATGACTCTTTATCTACTCTATGATTGTTACATCCAACTATTGACACTTGACTTACACTTGATAAGAAGTTACATTACAATGCACATGTACCAATGTGATACAAAGTGGCTTGAGCAAGCCATGCTAGACATCACTATGACTTGGACAACCATGGAAGTCCAACTCTTCAACATCCTCGTGATGATCAACAGTAGCGTATTGATGCCAAGATCGATAGTCTGCGATGGTGTCCATGTGCTCCAAGGTGACATCTTTCTAGAACTTGATTCTTGCCTTCATAGCATCCAGGTACACTTCTCGGGCTCCTTTGTCCAAATCGTCTGAAAGCATGCATATCATTGTCTTTAATGTGGTCAGGTCAGCAATATACTTGTTTATGATGTCTATACTGATGGGCAAGTCTGGGCTGGTGGAAATGCGCATCAACACATCGAAGTATGAGTCAAGATCTATTCAAAATTGTTCCTTTGTCTTTGCATGGGTGAGAGTCCCAATAGATGGGATCGCATGTGCGTGCACCACAACATCTATACTCTTGAATACACGTGCATGGGAAACTTGTAGACTAGTGATGAGCTGTGGGATCTCTTCATAGTTTTGGATCTGACTCCAGATACGTGCCTTCATCTTCACTGCTCTAGAATCCCTCATCTTAGGCAAGTGAAGCGAGGTTCCCTTATATCTCATCATCCATGTTTGCATGTAATCAGTAATAGCATGTAAGTTCGCTAAGATACGTGCTCTTCTAGCACATCGTTACTGCCATCCGTGAGATTGACAACTTCCTTATGCACGACACAAAAATTTGAATACAACGCTCGTATAACTATGTCAATGTACAATACTTCACCTAGTATTTTCTTCTTCAGTTCATCTCGGGCGATGTTGCCACCAACTCTCCTCCTTACTTGGCCATCTGTAGTTCCTTAGCCATTCACTCATTCTCAGCTATCAAAAAGCAAACCCTCAAGCTAGTGGCTTCAGCATACACTCTGGTAGCATTGGCTAAGGCTGCTAGATGTTTGCGCACATCAGACATGATCACTCGTTCCTCAACTTGCATAGGAGATGTATGATCATTTAGAGTTAACACTCTCCGAGACTGCACAACCCTATGTTGAGACGCATCGAATGAGGCATTATGCATCTGTCCTTCTAGTTGATCTCCAAGGACTGCAATGCCTCCTTGGTCACTTGAGACTTGCCCATCTTCTGGATGCGGTGAAGTAGGTAAGTTGACCCCTTAGTGATGACGCATAAGGTCAATGTCCTGTTCCAATTCCTGTTGCTCCATATCCGTATCCAACTATTGAAGTGCTTGCTATATCTCACAAGTGAAGTCCTACTCCTACGATGGTTCACCCTATTTGCCTGATGCCAGCTATTCTAATGAGTCCACTACTTATATGGGCATTCTTTCATCCATTTGCACATGTTGCACCACCTACTGTACCTATTTCTGATGCACTTCCCTCTCCTGTTTGCACAAATATTGTTCCTTCTGGAGTTGTTCATTCAACTTATGCAACTCCTCTGTTTCCTCCATTCTTCTCTTCTCCCTCTTCCTTTATGTGATTCTCTTGTTGTGCTATTGGCTCTTTGCCTCTATATCCATAGCTACTTTCTCCACAAGTGGATCTGCTCAGAACTTGTAGCTTTTCTCTTCCGCCATGCGATAAAAAATCTTCCTCTTTCCCTTGTCGCGCACTGGTATGCTTACTTCTATTGCTTCTGGTGCTCTCTAAGATGATGCCTCACATTGCTTCACCAAACATTCCACAACAAGGCCGACCAGTTCATTGGGTCTAGAGAAGCTGTAACAATATCTCCATGGGTCCTCCTCCACCGAACGACATGCCCCGTGGATCCAGTTGAACTGTACTCTTGTGCAGTGATCTTTTGCTTCAACATCCACTTGCTTGAAACTTTGGATCTCATGTAACCCAATCCACAACGGAAGAGCGGGATAAGGTGCCTTCTTCTTCTGGTGCAGTCTAGTTGTCAATCCTACTAAGATGTGATATGCTACTTCCTGCATGACGAGTATGTCCAAGGAAAATTTCAGTAAAAAATACAGAAGCTTCTATGCATTGTACATTCGTATGAAGGTGTCAGACGATGATTCATACTAATCAACAATGTCTATCAGTGCCTCCATTGCTGCCTTCGACATGTAGGGTGGATCCTTTTTGAATATCATCTTATAAACCGGGGTGACAAAATGATTGGATAGACGTGTGATAACTCCTCTGAAGTGACATTTAGACAACAACTTACAATAAGTGTTCAAAAATGTCTCCGCTGATGACGATGCCCACATCAAGCTCAGGAACTCCTGTCGGGCACAGATTTCATCCAAGATGTAGGCAAACATGTAGATTTCTACTTTCATACCTTTGGGCTACTGTTGAGCCCTTGTTACCTGTTCCTTCAGCTGATGAGCCAACATGCCAGACCAGTTACATGGTTTTCCTTCTCTGGACAGTTGGCACAGTGCGATCACCCAAGTCTGTGGGAAGGTTTTTGTTCTTTCTTGGCCACATAGTTGACATGAAAATATGACCAAGTATTGAAACTCCTTCCGCAGTATCTTTGCCTTATATATCTGGTTAGGTGTAATCCTAAATCTAGTTGGCTCCTTTACCTAATTCTTCAAAATGTCTCTGGAGTTGGCACTGCAGCTGAGTATGCTGAAGGGAGTCTACATGATAGTCACGGGCTCCAACATTGATATGTCTCATCATAATCCTGTGCCCATAAGGTTGCAATGATCATCCCGCTGACACTGCTCAAAGTCATTTTCTAAGGATTTGTGTGCAAGACGATCCAATGTATCATGTCTACGCATTAGAACACGGGGTACCTACATGCAATCTGGTACAAGCAGGACTTATGAATGTTCACGTATACTTGGCAGTCCTCAAGCTCTTCCCAAAAAGTGCCTGCAAATGCATCACTGACCTCTTTCCATTTCAGCTTGATGTCCTTGTCTAGAAACAACTTGGTATCTTCATAGATCGGTAGACAAGAGGATACTCGCTCAATTGCTACTCCAGTTGTGCTTCCATTAGTGTCCTTTGATCCTTCTCTCTTGGAGTCCATTGTTCCTGTACTTCCAAGAGGCGGATGGACACTAGAAAGATTTGGAGACAAAATGAAATGCATGGCAAAAATCTATCAATGAAAACAAAAGAAAATTTGGGGAATGAAATAACACATACCTAGGGAAAGACTGGCACGGATTGCGCAATTTCTTCTAGGAGGCTGGGAGACTAGCTACCAGACTTGTGAAAAAAGAAGTATGGACTATCTAGGGAGGCTAAATGGATCTTGGATTTGCACAATGCATAATCTAGGTTGACTGCTGATTGATGGAACTGCACAATGTGCAATTCCAGCTGGTGATGATTACAGGCTCAGCGACTGCATTGCACAATTTTCTGGGCTAGCAGTCACTTCCCCTTAGAAATGAGTAAAGCAAGCCTAGACGATAGTCACTGGGTAGAAATGTGCATTTCTGGAGAGGAAAAAAGAACCTTACTTATCCAGATTGTGCAATGTTGTCTTGGTGATGAAGAGTCTAGGCCAAAGTTGGCCAGACTTGCAGACGAGCAACTGAAAGGAAATGTGAAAGTGAATGCATAGTGATACTGAGTGTAAGCAGAAGTGACTGGTCGTGCATGCAAACATAGAATGAAAGATTCAACAAACACAACAACATGCATGTGGGTGAAGGGAGTCACCGAATCTATGACCATTCGTGCAAAATAGTTTCATGCATGTGATAGCAATGAAAACTGAAACGATGCTAGTATGCATGTAAATGATAGAAAGTGTTCAAAGAAATCAAGCAAACACCACTCACACAAGAAAAAACAAAAAAAACCACAAATATGTTGAAAAAGACAAGTTGTGAGCACTTACCATGAATAAATGAGTTCGATGTGTCGAAGATTCCTCGATGTGCTATAGGATGTCAGAGCTCCAAGGTCAATGTGAATGAATGAGCTCTGATGCATTGAATAAATAAGTTTGGGCTCATGACGTTCATGCCACAAATCTAGGAAAATGTGACACTTGGAGGAAAGATTCTAAAACAATCTTTGCATGTAACCTCCAGCTACTAAAAATAGCTCCCTGAATCAAGGGATTCTTTTTGCATGTTGCCTTTTTCTATTCCAGGAAAAAACAAGCCATGCATTTAAGTCAAGTTTCCTTGTTCCCGGGTGGAACTAGTCAACCCAACTACACATCCAAGAAGCTACTCAACCGCTAGGAGAAAGTGCACATTTCTAGATGGGAGCTTGACTAGCTGCCCAGGAGATTTGCGTAATTTCTGGGCAGAACATCTGACTTCTACTCAAGATTCCACAATTCCTAGGCTGAGTTGCCCTGCTGGGATGAATTGCACGGTTTTCTGGATGAAGCTTATCTGGCATAATTGTACAGTTGTAGAGCCCAGCAGGCTACTAGACATAATTGCACAATTTCTGGAGAGAAGGCTGGTTGCTCTCCATAATTGCACAATTTCTTGGGGGAGCTACTCAGCTTGCAGTTGGACCAAGTCCGAAGGAACAACCTGTGAGGGAAACGCATCAAGATTTTATAGACATGATGTCTTTCTGTAAGAAAATTACTAAATCTTGTGTACTTTATGAATTAAAACATGGTGCTGTGAAAGGTTGGTAGGGAGGCTCCAAAATGAGGCTAAGACAAAATTTTTGAGGGTGGTTGTAGCAGCTACAACACTTGGCCACACACTAGTAGAACTCTAGCTCTCTTAATGGACCTTGTTAGTGAAAAGAAAGCCTAACCCCTCCGGAAGTATTGTTAAGTTCTCAGTTCATCTTAGTTTCGCACTAGCTTGATTGTAATATGTAGCATCTGCCAAGCTCTTAGTTAATTGACACACATTCCAAGCCATGGAAACACAGATGTTTTAATTAGGGTTGAGGGGTATATTGGTGCCCAAGAAGTATAATCGTCAAAGTCTTAGTTTCATCTCTGGGTTGCTCCACTACCAGCATGCCTAGACAGTAGCCCGACAAAGTCACATAGGAACACATGGATGGATCCGCTACCAAACACCCTAGTGAGTATCTCGGCGGAGTTACTTGCATCACCTCTCTACCCAGGAAGCCTTTCTCTTCTTTCACCTTATTCATTTTTCAATTTTCATTTTTTCCAATTGTGCATAACACTTATTCATTTCAGAGGTGAAAGAGATATCCCAACTTATTGAGAGTAGAAGAGGTTGTTCCTATAGAGAATTAGTTTATTATATCTCTGATGCACCTATTAAGGTTTTCCCCCTCACCTTACTCTACTTGACTGATCTGACAAGGTTTAACCCAAAAAATACCGACTAGAGTAGGTGACACTAGTTAGCATGCAAGCAATGTGCTTTCACCAAGGTTCACTTCGAACAGTACGTATTTTCCATTGATGTATCATGGACTAAAGGTAACAAGTTCTTCATACAGAGGTAGGATGACATATAACTAAGTAGTGATAGCTACACAAGGCCTCTTGTAATTTACCCAGCTTGTTTCAAGAGTCATACATGGTTTCATGCGAAACTAACCTATGAAAGAAAACAAGAAAACAAACAAGAAACAAAGCGAAGAAGAAGCAAAAGTGAAAGTGAAAGCAAAGCGAGTAAGCAAAAAAGCAAGCAGACAAATAAACAAACAAAGCAAGCAAGCAAGCAAGCATGTGAGCAAACAACTGAAAGCAAAAAGTACTCCTATTCCTAAATTAATGGTGCATGGGCCTGATCACATGAAGTGATATTTCCAATACAGGCACCGGCGGATTCGTTGACCCATGTTGGTGAAGGCTTGGTCTGAGAGAAACCCGGTTGTGCGAACTAGCAAGCAAGAATGATATAACAATGAAGACAAACACACTTCATGTTTCAAAGTGTCCACAGGACATAAGTGAATGCAAGTACATGACAAGTAGTCCATGGACTTATCATAGTGTTGTGTGACACTATGTGCAGCTTTGAAGCATATGCACACTGTTTACTGTGACATGCAGGTAAACAAAAGAAACAAAGATAACTTGCGTCGTTCACAGGTGCTTGCAATGTAAGATTCCTCCAATGCATGAGCGATAGGATTGTGTAGTTCGAGTGGAGAAAGCATGATCTATGTGTGAGATTGATCTTCAATGCATACAGATGAGTGATGAGGAGCCGCAGGTAGTTGAACAATTTCCTAATCAGAAGTGAAACCAACCTCAATATAGCGAGGGCCTGACATAACCATCAGCTGGGGTTGAAGTGCCTCGACAGTCTTGGGTGTTTCCACTTCATCGTCAAATATATCATCATAAACTGGTGGCTTCAAAAATTCAACTACGATAGAATCATGATCTTAATCGAATATTGAAGTAAATGGATCTCGAAAACCATGATCAGAAAAATCAATGATTTGATTGGAATCGTCATGATTTGATAAATCAAATAGAGGGGTAGATGGAAAGCGAAAAAATTCATCCTCTGTGTTTACAAAAAAGGCAGATGAAATAACAAGTGGATTTTCAATGAATAACTCTTCCTCTCCTTTGTTGGATGATGAACTAACATCTGGTGTGTCTTGTGAGTGATCAACAATGGGTGCATCCATAGATGAAGATACACATGAAAAATCATGGATGGTAGGTTCACCAAATATGTTAGGGAAGAACGAGGGATCTCAGATGGAAGGGAATCATCCTTTGCCAAGTGTGGATGCTCAAGCTCCTAGTCATACTCTTCATGAATGACAACACATGTTGGTTGTGCAACATGAACTCTATCAGTGGCTTGTTCCTCATTCACAAGAAGTGTAGAGTCTGGAATGGAAGAGCACATGGTTGTTCCATCCAGAGGAACAGCCAAGTGCGAAGACAGAGGTTGTGGAACAAAATCCATATGAAAATTTGATGGACTCACAACGAAATATGAGCGAAAATTAAGCGAAGTGATGTTGGGAAGATGTGATAGCTGAACAGGTGTGTGAGCATGATCAGAACCGCCTGCTCTGCCAAAGAGATATACTAGTTCTACGCAGTGGAGAAGCCAAGGATCATTATAATACTATCCAATATCTCTCTAAGATAGTCCTATCAGAATCTTGGGGTGACCCTTGACATTCCCCTTTGTGACAGTTCATCTACCCTCATTTCTCTTCATCTACTCCATGACTGTTACATCCAACTACCGACACTTGACTTACACTTGACAAGACGTTACATTACAATGCACATGTACCCATGTGAGACAAAATGGCTTGAGGAAGCCATGCTAGACATCACTATTACTTAGACAACCATGGAATTCCAACTCTTCAACATCCTCATAATGATCAATAGCAGTGTATTGCCGCCAAGATTGGTAGTCTGCAATGGTGTTCATGTGCTCCAAGGTGACATCTTTTTGGACCCTGACTCTTGCCTCCATAGCATCTGGGTACACTACTCGAGCTCCTTTGTCCAACTTGTCTAAAAGCATGTGCATCATTGTCTTCAACGCAGTCAAACCAACAACATACTTGTGCATGGTGCCTGCACTTATGGGCAAGTCTGGGTTGGTAGCAATGCGCATCAACTCGTTGAAGTAGGAGTCAAGTTCTAGTCGAACTTGTGCCTTTTTCTTTGCCTTGGTAAGAGTCCCAATAGTTGGGATTGCATGTGCATGCACCACAACATCCATACTCTTGAATACAAGTGCATGGGAAGCCTATATACTAGTGATGAGATGTAGGAGATCTTCATAGTTCTGGATCTGACTCTAGATACGTGCCTTCAGCTCGATCGCTCTAGGCTTCATCATCTTAGGCAAGTGAAGCGGGGCTCCCTTGTATCTCATCATCCATTTTTTCATGTAATCAAAATCAATATACAAGTTCACCAAGATATGTTCTCTTCTAGCACATCTCTACTGCCATCCATTAAGATGGACGACTGCATTATGTATGATACCAAATTTGGAATACAACACTCGCAATACTGTGTCAAGGGACAATACTTCACCTAGTATTTCCTTCTTTCGTTTAGCTCGGGCGGGTGCTATAAAAAACTCTCCTCCTTGCTTGGTCATCTGTAGTTCCTTAGCCATTCGCTCATTCTTAACTATGAGAAAGCAAACACTCAAGCTAGTGGCTTCCGCATACACTCTGGTAGCATCAGCAAACGCTACTGGATGATTGTGAACTTCAGACATGATCACTTGTTCCTCAACTTCTATAGGAGATGTATGATCATCTAGAGTCAACACTCTATAAGACTGCACAACTCTATGTTGAGACTCGTCGAATGAGATGTTGTGCATCTCTCCTTTCGAATAATCTGCAAGGATCTGTATCCAATTGTTGAAGTTCTTGCTCTATCTCATGAGCAAAGTCTTGCTCGTGTGATGGTTTAGTTTGTTTGCCTGATGGCAGCTGTTTTAATGAGTCCAATACATGTACGGGCGCTGTTTCATCCATTTGCACATGTTGCGCCCGTTGTTGTCCCTGTTGCTGTTGTGCTTCCCTCTCCTGTTTTCACAGCTCTTGTTCCTTCCGGAGTTGCTCCTTCAACTTATGCAACTCCTTCTCCATTTCCTCCATTCTTCTCTTCTCCCTCTTCCTTTTCACGATTCACTTGTCACGTTCTTTCCCCTTTGCCTCTATAGCCATAGCTTCTTTCTCCACAAGTGGATCTGCTCAGAACTTGCATCTTTTCTCTTCCTGTATGCGATTGACAATATTCCTCTTTCCCTTGTCGCGCACTGGTGTGCTTAATTCTGCTGCTCTCCGAGATGCTTCTTCAAACTACTTCTCTAACCCTTCAATAGTGCAACCGACCTATTCATTAGGTCTAGATAAGTCATAAAAATATCTTCATGGGTCCTCCTCCGCCCAATGACATGCCATGTGGATCTAGTTGAACTATAATCTCACACAGTGATCATTCACAACACAATGTGGGTCATATGGATTGTAACTATGGAGGTCAAATGTATACTCATCATCTGTTCTACTTCGACATCCACTTGCTTGAAACTCTAGATCTCATATAACCCAATTCAAAATGTAAGAGCGGGCCAAGGTGCCTTCTTCTTCTAGTGCAGTCTAGTTGTCAATCCTGCCAAGATGTGATATGCTACTTCCTCCATGACGAGTATGTCCAAGGAAAACTTTGGTAGAACATGTAGAGGCTTCTCCATGCTGTACATTCATATGAAGGTGCGAGACCATGAGGCATACCAATTAGTAATGTATATCAATGCCTCCATTGCTACCTTCGACATGTAGGGTGGATCCTGTTCGAATAACATCTTGTAAACTGGGGTAACAAAATGATCAGACAACCATGTGATAAATCCTCTGAAGCTGCATTTGTATAACAACTTACAATAAGTGTTCACAATAGTCTCCATTGTTGACCATGCCTAATTTAAGTCCAGGAGCTCTTGTCGGGCACAGATTTCATCCAAGATGTAGGCAGACATGCAGATTTATTCTTTCATTCTTTCGGGGGACTATCGAGCCCTTGCTACCTATTCCTTCAGTTGATGAGCCAAGATGCCATCCTAGCTACATGGTTTTCCTTCTCTGGATAGTTGGTCTAGTATGATCACCCAACTCTGTGGGAAGGTTTCTGTGCTTTCTTGGACACACAATTGACATGAAAATATGACCAAGTATTGATATTCCTTCTGAAGTATCTTCGTCTTGTAGATCTGGTTGGGTGTCATCTTGAATCTAGTTGGCTCCTTTACCTAATTCTTCAAAATGTCTCTAAAGTTGGCACTGCTGCTGAGTTTGCTGAAGGGAGGCTCCATGATAGTCATGGGCTTCGACATATGATACATCTCATCATAATCTTGTGCCCAAGAGGTTGCAATCTTCATCCTGCTAACATTGCTCAAAGTCATTGTTTCAAGATTTGTGTGCGAGACGATCTAGTGTATCATGTTCGCGCATAGGAACACGGGGTATTTGCATGCAATCCGGTACAAGCCAAACTTGTGAATTTTCATGTATACTTGGTAGTCCTCTAGGTCTTCCCCAAAAGTTCCTACAAATGCATCATTGACCTCTTGCCATTTCATCTTGATGTCCTCGTCTAGAAATAACTTGGTATCTTGCTAGATCAGTAGACATGTGGAGACTCACTCAATTGCTACTCCAGTTGCACTTTCGTTAGTGTCCTATGATCCTACTCTCTTGGAGGCCATTGATCCTATACTGCTAAGAGGTGGATGAACACCTAAAATATTTGGAGGCAAAGGGACATGAATGGCAAGAAATCTGTTAGTGAAAACCAAAGCATATTTGGGGAATGACATAACACATACCTGGGGAAAGACTCAAAAGGATTTCTCAATTTATTCTGAGAGGCTAGGAGACTGGCTACCAAACTTGTGCAAAAAGTAGTTTGGACTCTCTTGGGAGGTTGACTGGCTACTGTATTTGCGCAATGTGCAACCCAAGCTAACTGTTGACTGTTGGAATTGCGCAATGCATAATTCCAGCTTGCAATGATTGCGGGCTTAGTGACTACATTGCGAAATTTTCTGGGCCAATAGTCACTGTCTCTTAGAAACATGTAAATCAAGCCTAGAGGACAATCACTGGTCAGAAATGCGCATTTCTAGAGAGGAAGATAAAGCCTTCCTTCTTTGTATTACGCAATCATGTCTTGGTGAGGCAGAGTCTAGGCCAAGGCTGGCTTGACTTGTTGACGGGCAACTGAAAGAAAATGTGAAAGTGAATGCATGGTGATAGTGAGTGTAAGAAGAAGTGACTGATCGTGCATGAAGACATTGAATGAAATATTCAAAAAACAAAAAAATATGCATGTGGGTGAAGCGAGTCGCCGAATCGACAACCGTTCATGCATGCGACAACAATGAGATTGAAACTAAAACTAAAACCGGTCTAGTACAATCTAGTATGCATGTAAACGACAACAAGAATTCAAAGAAATCAAGAAAACATCACTCGCACAAGAGAAAACACAAAAAATGACATAAATGTTGAAAAACAAAGTTGAGACCACTTACCTGTGAATAGTTGAATCGGATGTGTCAAAGAGTCCTGGATGTGTTGTGGGATTTCAGAGATCCATGCTCAATGTGAAAGAATGAGATTTGATTGTCGAATAAATAAGTTTGGGCTCATGAAACGCATGCTACAAATCTAGGAAAAAGCAACACTTGGAGGAAAGATTCCAAAACGATCTTTGCATGTAACCTCCAGCTGCTAAAAATAGCTCCCTGAATCAAGGGATGATTTTTTCATGTTTCCTTTTTCTATTTTGGGAAAAAGCCAGCCATGCATTCAATTCAAGTTTCCTTGGTCCCGGGTGGAACTGGTCAACCCAACTGCATAAGCAAGAGGTTTCTCACTTGCTAAGAGAAAATGCAAATTTCTAGGTGGGAGCTAGGTTGGTTGCCCAAGAGATTTGTGCAATTTATGGGAAAAACATGTAAGGACTCTGGACACCACATATCTCCACAATGGTATGATATTGTCCAGTTTGGGCCTAAGCCCTCATGGATTTTCTTTTGGCTTTACCCCAAAAGGCCTCATACCAATGGAGATATTTTTCCATCCTTATACACCCATGATCCTCCCCACTTCTAGTCAATGTGGGACTTTGGTCGTATACCCAACAATCCTCCCCTCGAACAAAGGACCATCAAGCCTCCCCTCAAACGAGTATCCATTCATCCGCTCTCTACCAACCAGGATTCTCCACTCCAATGCGTTGGAAGCACACGCCTTACATGGAGCACCACCCGCCTTGAGAGTTTGCTCTATCCCAGGTCAACTCCTCTTCACCGTGTTGGGACCAGGACACATCCATGAAGAATCCAAAGCACACCGACTGTCTAACTGAGCTCATCCACGGATCCCATCGTGATATTATCGGGGCCCACCAACTTCGTTCGGCATTCCGAGGATTCATCCACTTGGCTAACTTCAAACTTTGGCTCTGATACCACTCATCCACGGATCCCATCGTGATATAACTGGGGCCCACCACCTTCGTTCGGCATTCCGAGGATTCATCCACCTGGCTAACTTCAAACTTTGGCTCTGATACCACTTGTAAGGACTCTGGACACCACATATCTCCACAATGGTATGATATTGTCCACTTTGGGCCTAAGCCCTCATGGATTTGCTTTTGGCTTTACCCCAAAAGGCCTCATACCAATGGAGATATTTGTCCATCCTTACATACCCATGATCCTCCCCACTTCTAATCAATGTGGGACTTTGGTCGTATACCCAACAAAACAACTGACTTCTGCCTAGGATTCTACAATTCCTGGGCTGAGTAGCCTTGCTGGGAAGAATTGCACGATTTTTTGGATGTAACCTGACTGATAGAATTCTGCAATTTTGGAGCCCAGTAGGCTACTAGACAAAAAATGTGCAATTTTTGGAGGGAAGGTTGGTTGCAATCCAAAATTCTTGGGGGAGCTACTCAGCTTGCAACTGGACCATGTCCAGAGGAACAACCTATGAGGGGAATGCATCAAGCTTTGATAGATATGTTCTCTTTTTGCAAGAAAAATTACTGAATCTTGTGTACTTGACGAAGCAAGACATGGTGCTGTGAAAGGTTGGTAGGTAGGCTCCAAAATGATGCCAAGGTAAAATTTTGAAGGGTGGTTGTAGCCGCTACTACACTTGGTGACACACTAGTAGAACACTAGCTCTCTGAATGGACCTTTTTCATCAAAATAAAGTCTAACACATCCCGAAATATTGTTCAGCTCTCAGTTCATCTTGGTTTCACACAAGCTTGATTGTAAGATGTAGCATCTGCCAAGCTCTTAGTCAATTGACACACATTCCAAGCCAAGGCAACACAGTTTTTTTGATATGGGTCGAGGTGTATATTGGTGCACAAGCAATATAGTCGTCAGATTCTTAGTTTCACCTCCGTTATTGCTTTGCTGCAAGTAGGCCTAGACATTACCTCGACAGAGTCACATAGGAACACAAGCATGGCTTCACTGTGAGCGAGCCTAGTCAGTACCCCGATAGAGTTACTTTCATCACCTCTCTGCGTAGGAAGCCTTTCTCTTCTTTTGCCTTATTCATTTTTCATTTTTTCATTTTTCAATTTTCATTTTTTCATTTTCATTTTTTTTCAACTATGCATAGCACTTATTCATTTCAGAGGCGGAAGAGGGATCCTGACTTATTGAGAGCCGAAAAGGTTGTTCTTGTAGAGAAGTAGTTTATTATATCTTTGACATGCCTGCCAAGGTTTTCCCCCTCACCTTACTCTACTTGACTGAACTAACAAGGGTTAACCCAAAAACAACCAACTAGAGTACGTGACACTAGTTAGCATGCAAGCATTGTGTTTTCACCAAGGTTCACTTTGAACAATATGTATTTTCCATCGACGTATCATGGACTAAAAGTAACAAGTTCTTGATACATAGGTAGGATGACAGATAACCAAGTAGTGATAGTTGAACAAGGCCTCTTGTAATTTACCCAGCTTCTTTCAAGAGTCCTACATGGTTTCATGTGAAACTAACCTACGAATGAAAACAAACAAACAAACAAGCAACAAAGAAAAGTAGAAGCAGAAGCAAAAGTGAAAGGAGAGTGATTAAGTAAACAAGCAAGCAAGGAAACAAAAAAAACAAACAAAGCAAGTAAGCAAATAAGCATGCAAAAAACAACTGAAAGAAAACACTACTCCTACTCCTAAAATAACGGTGCATGGGCCTGATCACGTGAAGTGATATTTCCAATGCAGCCATTGGCGCATTAGTTAACCCATGTTGGTGAAGGCTTGGTCTGCGAGCAACCCGGTTGTGTGAATCAGCAAGAAAGGAAGATATAACAATGAAGACAGACACACTTCATGTTTCAAAGTGTCCACATGACCTAAGTGAATGCAAGTACATGACAAGTAGTCCGTGGACTTATCACGGTGTTGTGCGACACTATGACTGTGACATGCAAGTGAACTAAAGAAACAAATATAACTTGCATCATGAATGCATGCTTGAAATGTAATATTCCTCCAATTCATGAGCGATAGGATCATGCAGTGCGATTATAGGAAGCATGATCTGTGTGTGAGATTGATCTTCAATACATACAGATGAGTGATGAGGATCCCCGGGTGGTTGAACAATTTCTTGATCAGAACAACGATGACCTAACATAACCATCAGCTCAGGCTAAAGTTCCTCTATAGGCTTGAGTGTTTCCACTTCATCGTAAAATAGATCATCATAAACCGATGGTTTTGAAAAATCAATTGTGATAGAATCATGATCATGATCGAATATGGAAGTAAATGGATCTCAACAGCCACAATAAAAAAAGAAAATGATTTCATCGGCATCCTCATGATCTGATAAATCAAACAGAGGGGTAGATGGAAATCGAATAAATTCATATTCTGTGTTTAGGGAAAGGCAGATGAAATATCAAGTGGATTTTCAATGAATAACTCATTCTCTCTATTGTCGGATAATGGACTAACATTCGATGTATCGGTGAGTGATCAACAATGGGTGCATCCATAGATGAAGAAACACATGCAAAATCATGGATGCCAAGTTCACCAAAGATATCAAGGGAAGAATGTAGGGGGCTCGAATGGAAGGGAGTCATCCTTCGTCGAGTGTGGATGCTCAAGCTCCCAGTCATACTCTTCATGAATGACAGTGCATGTTGGTTGTGCAACACCAACTCTATTAGTGGCTTGTTCCTCATTCACAACAAGTTTAGAGTCTGAAATGGAAGAACATAAGACAGTATCATCCGGAGGGACAACCAAGTGTGAATACAGAGGTTGTGGAACAAAATGCATGTGACATCTCGATGGAATCGCAACCAAATTTGCATGAAAATTAAGCGGAGTGATGTTGGGAGGATGTGACAATTGAATAGGTGCGTGAGCATGATCTTCAACATCACTCTATAGTGGTGGGGTTGTTTAATGAGGGGATGGCGGGCAGTCACTTGTGACATTGACCGTATCCATCTATGATTACGCAACTCCATCACTGAAGAATACAGAGTGATGCTTGATTTCAAACTTCTTCATGGGACGAGCATATTTCTTAACATAATACTCGAATCGGTCCCAAAGATAGAAAAATTTCATCTGGCTCTTCGGAGCTTGAAACTGCAAATCGTGAAAGCGCTGCCAAAAATCCATAATCGATTCATGCAGAGCCTTCCATTGTTGTCATAGTTTTTGGTCAAGATGTTCTGGATCGAAATGATAGAAAGTGTCTTCAATGAGATCATTGAGGTGCTCAAGTGAGTGCACACTATTAGCCGGTAGGTTAGACAACCACCGATGTGGAGATTAATGAAGTGTGTATGCAAGAAACAAATAGGCAGGTTCGTTAGAACATCCATCTTCCTCATGAAGCATGGAAAGAAAGTCATGTAAGAACTCAAGCCAGGCCACTTTGCCTTCATCATCATACGCGTAAGTGGACAAGTGATTGAAAAAGTCCCATGTGATGGTGACATCTTCGTGATTTGAAAAACATTGTGGAGGGAGAAGAGTGCAAGAATGCATAGTAGATATGCAAAGGTTCAAAATAGGATGAGAGGACACAGCTTGTCATCTGGACCTCCTTCAGGCACTAGAAACGTTGATGGTTTTGGAAATTCCAACATGTCAAGGGATCTCCTCAGTAAGAAGTCCTAATTAGACCTCATACCATTTAGTGTAGGAGTCCCAGCAGTGGGTCGTACGGTAATGCCTTGACTGTGATTTCGCACATAGGCAAGTAAGATAACTTTGTTGGTAGAAAGGGTGTGACAAATGTAGTGAGCCAAGGAAGGTGCATGACAGGTTCTAACACACGAGGGTTGAGATGAGTGCACCCCTTGGAAACCTGTGATATCATGGAGCTAAGAAGGGAAAACACAAGAAAATATGCATCACAACATGGAAGGAAAGTTAGCTAGCAATCCAAATTGATGGTTAAATCAACAACATATTTCATAAATATTCATACATACATACATACATAGCTATACATGCATGTGTAAGTAAACAGATACAATATAACATATGCATGAAACATGTTGGCTCTTGTTATATTAAGAAGTGTAAGTTCCAGTCATACACTACATCCATTTCTGACGACTAGTTCCAACAACAAAACATTACAATCACAACCTCCTGCTCCTCCAAAGAGATATACTAACTCTGCGTAGTTGAGAAGCCAAGGCTTGTTACAATACTATCCACGGTCTCTCTGAGATTGTCCTATCAGAAGCTTGGATGACCAAAAGCCTTTACAATGAGTTATGAGGGACAATTTATAACAAAGGGTGGGGTGAGCCTTGACATTACCCTTTGTGACAGTATATCTACCCTCATGACTCTTCATCTACTGTATGATTGTTACATCTAACTATCGACACTTGACTTACACTTGACAAGACATTACATTATATTGCACATGTACCCATGTGAGACAAAATGTCTTGAGCAAGCCATGCTAGACATCACTATGACTTAGACAACCGTGGAACTCCAACTCTTCAACATCCTCGTGATGATCAATAGTAATGTATTGGTGCCAAGATCGGTAGTCTACGATGGTGTCCATGTGCTCCAAGGTGACATCTTTATGGAACCTAACTCTTGCCTCCATAGCATCTAGGTACACTACTTAGGTTGCTCTGTCTCACTCGTCTCAAAGCATGCACATCATTGTCTTCAATGTGGCCAGATGAGCAACATACTTGTGCATGATGTCTACACTTATGGGAAAGTGTGGGTGGGTGGGAATGTGCATCGACTCATCGAAGTATGAGTCAAGCTCTAGTCGGACCTGTGCCTTTGTCTTCACTTGGGTGAGATTACCAATAGATGGGATCACATGTGCATGCACCACAACATTCATACTCTTGAATACACGTGCATGGGAAGCCTCTCTGCTAGTGATGAGCTCCGAGAGCTCTTCATAGTTCTGTTCCTGACTCCGGATACATGCCTTCAACCACTCTGCTCTGGGCTTCATCTTATTAGGCAAGTGAAGCAGGGCTCCCTTGTATCTCATCATACATTTTTGCATGTAATCAACAACAACATGCAAGTTCGACAAGATACGTGCTCTTCTAGCACATCGCTACTGCCATTCGTTGAGATGGATGATTGCCTTATGCATGTTACCAAACTTGGAATACAACACTCGCATAAGTGTGTCAAGGGACAATACTTCACCTAGTATTTCCTTCTTTAGTTTAGCTTGGGCAGACACTATCAACAACTCTCCTCCTTGCTTCGTTGTCTGTAATTCCCTAGCCATTTTCTCATTCTTAGCTATTAGAAAGCGAACACTCAAGCTAGTGGCTCGACAAACACTCTAGTAGCATCGGCCAGATTCGTTGGATGTTTTCAAATGTCAGACATGATCACTCATTCCTAACATTACGTAGGAGATGTATGATCATCCAGAGTCGACACTCTACAAGACTGCACAACTCTCTGTTGAGACTCGTCGAATGCGATGTTGTGCATCTCTCCTTCCAATTGATCTCCAAGGATCTCAGTGCCTCCTTTGTCGCTTGAGACTTGCTCATCTTCTGAATGTGGTGAAGTGGGTAATTCAACCCCTTGGTGATGAGGCATAACATCAATGTCCTATTCCAATTCCTCTTGCTCCATATCCGTATTCAACTGTTGAAGAGCTTGCTCTATCTCATGAGCGAAGTCCTGCTCCCGAAATGGTTCACCTTGCTTACCATATTCCAACTATTCAGATGAGTCCACTGCCTGTACGATCGTTGTTTCATCTATTTGCACATGTTGTGCCCCCTGTTGTACTTGTTTCTTCTGCGCTTCACTCTCCTGTTTGTGCAGCTCTTGTTCCTTCTGGAGTTTCTCCTTCAACTTATGCAACTCCTTCTCCGTTTCCCCCATTCTTCTCTTCTCCCTCTACCTTTGTGCGATTCTCTTGTTGCATTGTTTCTTCTTTTTTTCTATAACCATAGATTCTTTCTCCACAAGTGGATCTTCTCACAACTTGCAGCTTTTCCCTTCCTCCATGTAATTGAAATTCTTCCTCTTGCCCTTGTCACGCACTGGTAAGCTTACTTTTGCTACTTTTGGTGCTCTCCGACATGCTGCTTCATGCTTATTTGTTAACAATTCCACAGTGAATCTGACCTATTCATTGGATCTAGAGAAGTCGTAACAATATCTCCATGCGTCCTCCTCCAACTAATGACTTGCCCCATTGATCCAGTTGAACTGTACTCTCGCGTAGTGATCTTTCACAAGAAAATGTGGGTCATATGGATTGTAACTATGGAGGTCGAATAGGTACTTCTTCATTTATTCTACTTTGACATCCGCTTGCTTGATACTCTGAATCTTGTATAACCCAATCTGTAATGGAAGAGCGAGCCAAGGTGCCTTTTTCTTCCGGTATAGTCTAGCAGTCAATCCTACGAAGATGTGATATGCTACTTCTTGCATGACGAGTATGTCCAAGGAAAACTTCGCAAGAGCATGCATAAGCTTCTCCGCACTATACATTCGTATGAAGGTGTTGGGCGGTGAGGCATACTAATCAGCAATGTCTATCAGTGCCTCCATTGTTGCCTTCAACATGCAGGGTTGATCCTGTTCAAATATCATCTTGTAAACTGGGGTGAAAAAATGATCGAACAACCATGTGATAACTCCTGTGAAGCTGAATTTGGACAACAACTTACAATAAGTGTTCATAGCAGTCTTCGTTGGTGACCATGCCCACTTCAAGATTGGAAACTCCTGTCGGGCACATATTGCATCCAAGATGTAGGCAAACATGTAGATTTCTTCTTTCATACCTTCTGGAAACTATCGAGCCCTTGTTACCTGTTCCTTCAGCTGATGAGACAACATGCCGAACTAGTTACATTATTTTCCTTCTCTGACAGTTGATCTAGCGCGATCACCCAACTCTGTGGGAAGGTTTCTATGCTTTCCTAGCCACACAATCAACATGAAAATATGAGAAATTATTGATATTCCTTCTGAAATATATTTTTCTTGTAGATTTGGTTGGGTGTCATCTTGAATCTAGGCGGATCCTTTACCCAATTCTTCAAAAATGTCTATGGAGTTGGCACTGCTACTGAGCATGTTGAAAGAAGACTCCATGATATTCACGTGCTATGACATTTGATACATCTCATCATAATCCTGTGCCCAAAAGGTTGCAATATTCGTCTCGCTGACACTGCTCAAAGTCATTGTCTCAGGATCTGTGTGCGAGACAATCGAGTGTATCATGTCTGTGCATGGGAACGTGGGGTATCTGCATGCAAACTGGTACAATCCGTACTTGTGAATGTTCACATATACTTGGCAGTACTCTAGGTATTCCCCAAAAGTGTCTACAAATGCATCATTGACCTCTTTCCATTTCAGATGATGTCCTTGTCTAGAAGCAACTTGGTATCTTCATAGATCGGTAGACATGCGGACACTCGCTCAATTGTTGCTCTAGTTGCACTTTCGTCAATGTCCTATGATCCTTCTCTCTTGGAGGCCATTGATCCTGTACTACTAAGAGGCAGATGAACACCTAAAAGAGCCGGAGACAAAGCCACATGCATGGAAAAAAATATGTCAGCGAAAAACAAAGCAAATTTGGGGAATGACATAACACATACCTAGGGAAAGACTAGAAAGGATTACACAATTTCTTCTGGGAGGTTGGGAGGCTAGCTACCAGACTTGCACAAAAAGTAGTCTGGACTGTCTGGGGAGGTTGACTGGCTACTAGATTTGTGCAATGCGTAATCTAACCTGACTGTTGACTGTTGGAATTGTGCAATGTGCAATTCCAAGTGGCAATGACTACAGGGTCAGTGACTGCATTGCACAATTTTCTAGGCTAGCAGTCACTCTCCCTCACGAATGTGCAAAGCAAGCCTGGAGGATAGTCACTTTGCAAAAATACGCATTTTTTGAGAGGAAGACAGAGCCTTCCTTCTCTGGATTGCACAACGCTCTCTTAGTGAGGGAGAGTCTAGTCTAAGGCTGGCCATACTTGCCTACTTGCCGACAAGCAACAGAATGAAAATGTGAAAGTGATTACATGGTGATACTGAGTGTAAGCAGAAGTGACTGATCAGGCATGCAAACAATGAATGAAATATTTAGCATGCGACAACAATGACATAGCTATGAAAAATGAGATAGGTACAGAAACTGAAACTGTGCTAATACAAGCTAGTATCCATGTAAATGACAGAAAGCATTCAAAGAAATCAAGCAAACATCACTCACACAAGCAAAAACACAAAAAGTGATAGAAATGCTGAAAAAGACAAGTTGTGACCACTTACCTGTGAATAGATGAGCCGGATGTGTCGAAGAGTCATGGATGTGTTCTGGGATGTCAGATCTCCAAGATCGATATGAAAGAATGAGCTCTAATGCATCAAATAAATAAGTTTGGGCTCATGACGCACATGCCACAAATCTAGGAAAGAGAGACACTTGGAGGAAATATTCTAAAACAATCTTTTCATGTAACCTCAAGCTACTAAAAATAGCTCCCTAAATCAAGGGATGCATTTTGCATGTTTCCTTTTTCTATTCCGGGAAAAAAAAAGCCATGCATGCAAGTCAAGTTTCCTTGGTCCCATGTGCAAATGGTCAACCCAACAGCACATGCAAGAGGTTACTCAACTGCTAGGAGAAAATGCACATTTCTGGATGGGAGCTGAGCTAGCTACCCAGGAGATTTACGCAATTTCTGGTTAGAGCATCTGAATGCTGCCCAGGATTGCCCAATTCCTAGGCTGAGCAGCCCTACTGGGAAGAATTTAGCATTTTTTTGGATGAAGCTTGACTCATAGAATTGCACAATTCTAGAGCCTAGCTGGCTGCTAGACAGAATTGTGCAGTCTCTTGAGGGAAGACTGGTTGCCCTCCTAAATTGTGCAATTTCTTGGGGGAGCTACTGAGCCTACAGCTAGACCAAGTCCGGAGGAACAACCTGTGAGGGGAACGCATCAAGCTTTGATAGACAGACTGTCTTTCTACAAGAAAAATTACTGAATGTTGTGTACTTGACAAATTAAAACATGGTGTTGCGAAAGGTTGGTAGGCAGGCTCCAAAACGAGGCTAAGAAAAATTTTTGGAGGGTGCTTGTAGGTGCTACAACACTTGGCCACACATTGGTAGAAATCTAGGTCACTCAATGGACCTTGTTCGTGAAAAGAAAGTCTAATACCTCCAGAAGTATTCTCTAAATGTCAATTCGTCTTGGTTTCACACTAGCTTGATTGTAAGATGTAGCATCTACCAATCTCTTAGTCGATTGACACACATACCAATACAAGGAAATATAGTTGTTTCGATTGGGGTCAAGAGGTATATTGGTGCATAAGAAGTTTAGTCGTCAGAGTCTTAGTTTCATATTGGGTGTTGCTCCACTACTCGTAGGCCTGGGTAGTACCCCGACAGAGTCACATAGCAACACAAGCATGGATCTGCTGCCAGCGAGGTTGGTCGGTACCCCGGCGGAGTTATTTGCATTACCTCTCTATGCAGGAAGCCTTTCCTTTGTTTCGCCTTATTTAGTTTTCATTTTTTTCAAATGTGCATAGCACTTATTCATTTCATAGACGAAAGATGGATTCCAACTTATTGAGAATAAAAGAAGTTGTTCCTGCATAGAAGTAGTTTATTATATCTCTGACGTGCTTGTTAAGGCTTTCCCCCTCACCTTACACTACTTGACTGAGCTGACAAGGGCTAACCCAGAAACAACCGACCAGAGTAGGTGACACTAGTTAGCATGCAAGCAGTGTGTTTTCACCAAGGTTCACGTAGAACAATACGTATTTTCCATCGACGTATCATCATAGAAAATTTTAGGGGCGAATGTTTGCCCTTTGGCGAAATTAAGGGGTTTTAAATTTTTAGTGGGCGAATATTTTGTATCATAGTACATTTTTACAAATCACCCAAATAGCCCACCTTATTTTAAGGGA
Organism: Pinus taeda; assembly: GCA_000404065.3. NCBI lineage: Eukaryota > Viridiplantae > Streptophyta > Pinopsida > Pinales > Pinaceae > Pinus > Pinus taeda. Next base: position 280,086 of record APFE031197977.1, read on the forward strand.
GAGGGTAAAAAAGGTAAATTTAGCCCTTGAAATTAGGAGTTACAACCTTCCATTCGCCCATTTTCAAGAATAGGTTTTATTTAAGTGAATCCATTCGCCAATTTTCAAGAATAGGTTTTATTTAAGTGAATCCTATGGGCCAAAGGCCCAAATACCATATTTATAAAAGAGGTATGGTAAATTAATAAAAATATAAATAAATGAGAGGTATGGTAAATAAATAAAGCATTTTTTATATTTACCCCATAAGTCACGTTATATACATGCAAGGGTGTAAACAAATAAAAATATAAGTAAAGTGGAGGTATGGTAAATAAATAAAACATCTTTTTTACTTACGCAAAAGGTATGGTAAATAAATAAAAATATAAATAAACTAGACATATGGTAAACAAATAAAACCTCTTTTTATATTTAGTCCATAACTCTCGTTCTATTTATGAAGTCTCAAGAAAGAGGTTTTATTTAAGTAATCCTATGGGCCAAATACCATATTTGTAAAAGAGGTATGGTAAATTAATAAAAATATAAATAAACGAGAGGTATGGTAAACAAATAAAACATTTTTTTATATTTACTACATAAGTCACCTTATATTTATGAACACTAAAAAAATGCGTTATATTTAGGTAAAACCTATGGGCAAAATACCATGGACTAGATTGTGATTAATACCATGCAAAAAAACATTATTAACCCTAATATTAGTATTAATAAAAATAAAAATGGCACATGTTATTGACACATGGTATTCACCAAAATGGCACATGGTATTGACCCATGGTATTCACCTGGAATGTAGCCTATTTAAATGGGGGAATTAAACCAGCATAGATCCTTCTTTACTCTGGATCTACTAACCCCCGAGAGGTATCGAATATCATGATATGCAAACTAGCACAAAGTGAAAAAATATTTGATACCTCTCGGGGGCTTGGTGGATCAAGATGGATGTTGTAATTTAATGTATGTTAAACATTTTAGCTTGGTTAAAATAAAAAATAAAATAAACATCAACTATTAATTTTATTAATTTTTATAAATTACTAATAGTAATTTGTAAGCTCTAGGTTTATGATAACCCATGATAATACAAGATCTTACAAGATTTTATAATTGAGTAAAATATTCGCCATGCATGGTGAGAGATTCGCCAAAAAATTATATATACATATTATATTATTGATAAAATCGCCTTCTATTTTTCCTATATACCATGGAGATTCGCCCATTTATTATACTTACAAATTTAGGGGGGGTTCTTAAAATTTTCCCTGCTCGACTCTATCCTACGCACTTAGTTGCACGGGTCCGTGCACTCATCTGTGGACTACTAAGCCTCTATGCACTTAGTTGCAAAGTCTTCTCCTACTCTACGACCCAAAGACACACTTCACTTAGTTACTTAGACTCTTACTCTCCTACTATCATCTATTTTTTTCACTTAAAGCCTCGCTCTATTTATACAATCCCATGGTCCACGGACCATGGGTAGGCCGACCTTACATTACAAAACTAGGGAAAACAACCTTGTGACTCAGGTCTCCCCATACGTTCCCAAGTCTGCTTCGGTAGGATGTTCGCATCTGACCCCAGGTCCAAAATAACCTGATCCATTTCATACTCTCCTATCTGCGTGGTCAGCCTCATCTCCCGTCACGTCCTTGTTTTATGCTTACCAATCTTTTGTACTATATGCGGTTCACCTAAGGTGTTTCTAGCGCATTTGTTTATAAGCTCCTTTAGCCCCTTCACAACCTTTCTATCATGCAGTAACTTCATACAAGTCTCCAGGAAGGTTGTAAGAACAGAAGGGTCCATCTCCTGAGCAGGCTTATCCTTGCTTGCTAAGGTGGAGGCCCCAACAAAGCTCTTCTTCGCCTCCATGAATGTTTCGCGTGTGCATTCCAAATCGAACTCAGTCTCTTTCGCTGGAGCTTTGCAAACCCATGTGTTGTCCTTGGGCTATTTCCCCTTATCATCCCCTATTGTGATTCCGCTTTGGAGCACTATATGTATGTTTAGATCCTCTTCGTGTGGCTTAGACCTCATCATTTTCAGGTTTTGAGTTGGTTGAGGTGATAGCGCCCCTTTGTCTCGTATCCTTGCTATCAGTGTAGGACAGTCCTCCATCTCATGATCAAACAGAGTGTAATACTTTCACGACAGACGTGTTGGGTTAGTGCAATCACGAACATAGTGTCTTGGTCCTCCACAATTGTAGCAAATCAGCTCCCCCCGACCTCTGCTAGGTCCTCCTTCGCCTCGTCCTCATCCGCACCCCTAAAAGCTTGTCCGCACCATCCTTGTGCTCTGGTTAGGGAGCCGTGTTTCTGCCTGAACCATATAGGCGGGAGTTCTATCCATCATTAGTTCATAGCTTCTGCAATTATGCTCATCATGCCCTACCAACCTACAAAAGTTGCAGAATAGTTGTTGTGGTGTCTATACAAACTTCTGCAGCAAATGACAGCTGTTCATGGCATGTTTTCCTACTACCTGACATATATCACACCACAATGTAGGCCCCACGCTCAGTTCTACTTGAGCTTACAGCCTCAAAGGCATCGGTACCCCTCCTGTAATGTAGTTTGCAAAGACCGAGCAATGGTCTTTGTCATGCCCTTGACCATTGCATTTCAAGCACCATATTGTTGGGCGATAAAAGGTGTCTTTTTAACTCCTAATTATCTTCACATTAGTTGTCAACCTAGCGATGATTTTTTTATTTCAAGAGTGTACTCAACCTGAGGCGGTCACTTGCTCAAGAGTAATGTTTTGCAATATAGTGCTTAAAATGCAAAAGTAAATGAATGTTGGAAACAAAATCTAATCAGAACAAAAAGAAACTAAAATGTTCTAAACTAAATCATTCACTCAAACAACCATCAGTTGAGGACTCAGTAATGATAATTCTCTCCCCTATAAACTGATGCAAATGAAAATAAATCATAGGCAAGAACTCCAATCTGAGAACTTAGACAGCTATAGTCAATGTTCTTTACAGTTGTTGATCTTTCAATCTACACTAAAGAAATTAATTGGAAATGATAAATCAATGATGCTACTAACAAAAATGGAATAAACATGCTCACTGGAATAATACTTAAAATCAAAACCAAATACTTGCAAGAAAGAAATGAACAACAAATCTTATTTAGTAGGAATTAATGACAAAGCTATTTCAATAGAAATGAACTACAATATGTATTGAACATGAAAGTCTGAATATGAAAAGCGTAGCTTTATATTTGAAATGAACATCATAACAATATAAGTTGAAAAGGATAATAATCTTTGTTATGATGGAAAGGAACGACCACACGATTCAATCATAGCTTATGCAATAAAACAATTTCATAAAATATTAAATTAGCACGCTATAAAAACATGAAACTGTAAAGCAATGTGATTCAAAGAAATAAGAATTAAATCAAATCATCACATAACTGGAACTATAAAGATATAATATAGAGTAGTAGCTTAATCCACCAAAGGCTGGGCCCTTAGCCGCCAACGAATGCTACTGGGCTACTTTAGATAAGGTGAATGAACAACAACCCTTTTACTTATTAATCTTCAAACTGTGAAATCATTACATCAGCAAAAGCCTTGAGAATTACAATGGTAATGAAACAATTGCCCTTTCCTCCTATACTATCCTATCCTATCTCTAATAATCCCTGACTTAATCTCTCATAATCTATTCCATCATGAATAATCAATCATCCCTTCTGAATCCCCTTCTCTAATCTCTGTTTACGTTTAAATAGAGAGAGAGCAGAGAGCAGTTACAACAAAGATGATTACAATATGATTCTCATTACAAAATTGGATTGTTCTTAACAAATTTATAAGCAAGATCATATTTGAAATATCCTTCCATCAATCATTCAATAGGAATAGGTCGAATTTGGCATTGCAGTTGAGATAATTTGGAAAATGGCCACACAACGAATATGAAAAAAATGTCTTCAGAGAACCTTTTGTTTCTCTTAGTACGGAATGAATTTGGGAAAACGGATCATAAAAAAACTAATTTGGTCCATTCTAAACAAAACCCATGTTTCAGATTTTCTAGATTTTTCTCCAGTTTCCCGATCCGTTCAATACAAAATTGTCACTTCTTATTCCAGAAAATTTCTGAGTTGGCACATTTAATGATCAAATCTTCAATCTAGAAAATATCTTTGGATGCTAAAATGGTGAGTGATGTCACAACCAATTTATTAATAAACCATCATTGGTAAAATCATGCATAATCATCAATTTATTAAAAATAAAGGAGAAGAAATAATATTCATCCATAAGAGTACAAATAATTATAAAATAGAATTATATGATAAATTATGATAAATGACGTAATAAAGAACAGTAAAAATAGGTGGAATAAGTGTTCAAAAGTGATAATAATAATAACGTATTAAAGGCCCAACACACCCCCAAACTGAATATATTGCATGTCCTCATGCAACCCAAAGACTCTGTGTTAACCAAGCAATAAAGAATTGTTCATCCCAGCTCATGAAATGGATAGAACAAATGAATTCTTCCTCAATTAATGAATATTCAAATTTAGCAATCTTGATGAAGGCGTAAAAAATTTTTCATTGACGTTCAACTTATGTGTATATGAAGTTGCAGCAAAATATGATATAAGTAACAGCAAACTTCATTAACCATTTTCTCAAAAGCTACAAATCAGCTTTTGCTGAAATTTGGCAGGTAGATTTCTACTATATTAATGCTTCTATGATCCAAAAATAAGATTGTTTTGATGCAAGAATTATGAGATATAAGAAAAATGGTTGTAGGTGAGAGTGCATGATTTCCGAAATTTTATGAACTAATTTAACTTGAAATTATCTGGGTTTATGTATTTTAAAAATACGTCTGTGTTATCTAGAAATCACAAGAATTGAGTTCATAGTTTTAAAAATATATGGAAATTAATTTATGCACTATATAAAAATGAAATTGTATGCCTTAAATGAGAAAGAAAATAGAAAACATCCATCATGCGTAGCAATGCCTCCCCCAGACTGAAGAATTAGCATGTCCTCATGTAATGCTAGAAAACAAATTGAGGTGGGCGCTACCATCTATTGAAATCTATGCTTGGTGTAAACCAACATGGAATAAGGGAGGTGTTGAGAATGAATAAGAATATCAATGGATGATAAAGAATATTAATGACATGTTCATAAGAAAGAAATGAATGAAAGCAACACTTCCCTAAACTGAAAGATGATATGCCGCTGAAAAATGGGAAGTGGTAAAGCTATGGAATGAATGATGATAAATAATGCTCAATGGATTTTCATGAAATTCTCCTAAATTCGTAATAAATTAGAAAATTATGTTATTTTACCTCAAGTTTTACCTCCAAAAAGAAAAATGTGGAATGACATATATGAACTGGCATTTGTGGAAGTTGATGCTGAAAATAATGCAAAAGGTAGAATCACGGCAAGCACATCATGTCTGAACAATTGTTCATGTTCGTAAGTTGCTCGAGGCTCTTCTGTTAGTTGCAATAGTGTGGTCATGCTACGAATAGAGCCCCCCCCCGATTGTTGTTATCCTGTAAACAAATCACTATTTTGCATACAATGTTTTTGGGTCCACAGTGTTAGTTTTGAATAACAATAGATAAGATGCATGCAACAATTTCAATTAGAAAAACTTTTGTATACATGCAATACTAATATTTTGTTAAATCAACAAGTTATCGCAGAGTGAAGTAATCATATCGCATACTATCCCATAATGCATACATTCCCCCCTCCAATTCGAAAAGGGATTCCATGACCATAAAGCACATGAAAGGTGTTGCACTAACAGTAAGGCAAGGGAATGAACAATACAATAGTAAATGAAACAGAGTACATATATCAATGATAGGATGGCGAGAGTTATGGTTATAATGAGAGCAGAGTGTGGAAAGATAGTTATGAATAAGAGATAGGATGCTTTGGATTGATAATAAGTTATGCAAAAAAGAAAAAGGACAGCAATATGCCAGAAAGATGCTTTGCTAACAGTGTTCTAGCTGAAAATGATGCAATTGATCTGAAAACAATTTCTCATGCGTAAAGGTTCAAATGTAATATTCCTAATTAGCCATGGCTAATTGGAATATTCGATTTTGCTTATTTTTGCCTTCTATAGTTATTTATGAATAAAAAGGTGAGGAAAAGGGGACATGACTCACCTATAGAATAAAAGTCACTTCCTAGTAGCACAATGTTGTGACTTAAAGGGAAAGCCAAGGGGGCCAAAGGGGGATGCAGATATGGATCCCATGCAGACACTTGGAGGGACTGCGTAGAAGGGAAGGAACACGTGGCAAGAGAAGAATTACATTGGAGAAGGTGGACCTTGGGATTGAGAGAGGCAAAGGCTATAAAGGAGAGAGGAGCTTCCTCATTTTGGCATTCGGTTATATGCATTTGAGCTAGTCATTTCGACTTATGAGCACACTAGCTATTTAGCTAGTCTGCAACACTATTTAGTGCATTGAGTGTCTCCATTCGGAGATCTCACCCTTAGCCCCAGGGGACTTCGAGTGCCTGCTCAGGCAAGGTAGTTCCATCATTATTTTTGCAGCAGTTTCATTGGTATTTGGCAGGAGGATTGAGTGTTGTAGATGACTACATAGGCTTGAGAGGGATGACGCAATTCCTTCAGGAAAGAGTTCTGGATTGAGGGTTTGTAGCAGGATTTGTGCTGGGAGATTGAGCAGGGGATAAACCCTTGCATATTGGAGGTTTTGGCAAAGGTTTCAAGCAGATTTATGGAGGGTTTCATTCAGTGGCAGCGCAGAGCATTGAGGGATTGTGCAGAACCCCAAGGGGGTGATTTTCGAGTATCGACTATTCCAGGAAAGCTTTCTGGGTTTTTTTGGGTTTCTTGAGTAGAGCCCAATTCCAGAGTTTTAGCATTTTTTGAGGAGGGGAACAACCCCAAATTCTCATTTGATTTCTAGCAGCAGCAGTAGCATGGCAGTTCTCCAGCAGCTTCCACGCAATTCTGAGAGAGGCCATTCTTTGCTATTTTGAGTGTACTTCTTCACTTGCCTTGTGCAAGTCGAGGTGCCATCTTTCTGATCACCTCCTATACTCATTCTATTTGCTTAGTATAATAAAATGGCTTAGCATTTCTCACTGCATTTCTTGAGTATCTTCTTATATTTCATGTTTACATTATTATATGCTACACAATTGTTATTTTTGTCATTTTGAGCTTCCCAATTATTATATCATCTGCACGTATTTGGTTGGACTTTTGCTAGGGTTTGAGGAATATTCCAAAAAGGGATATTAGAGTGGTATCAGAGCATAGATTTGGCTCAGCCTGTGGAGCTAGCAATCTATGACACCAAGGGAAAAGCCTTACATTTGTTACAGAGGTAGGAGATACAAAGACACTGCGCATAGGTTGGAGAATACCTACAGAGAGGGAGACTGTGTTCTGGTGGCTGACGCAGAACAGGAGGAGCCTATGGTGGATGCAGAGCAGAAGGATCCGATGGCAGACGAGGACGGGAAGAGATTTGCGGATATGCTCCTCAAATTAGTGCAAGATCTGTCGAGGCAGATTGAGGTGATGGGGCAGATATTCATGACAGTAGAGGGTAGACAGCGTGAGAACCCATGGTTTTTTCAGGTTGGTGAGGGATCAGGTGCATCCCACCATTTACCAGAGTAGCGTGATACTGCACAGTAGGTAGCCTCACATGCCCCCACATGCTTTACCATGCCCACTTTCTTAGGAGCAGACATGGGGGTCGTAGCCCAGCAGAAGGCAGAGCTCGGTCATATGGGTGATTATTTTGCAAAGTACCAGGCCTATGGGCAGGAGTTCAGGGAAGCCCTCTCATTCA
>APFE031197977.1:288977-308841 GCA_000404065.3 Pinus taeda
CCTTCCATTTTTCCTATATACCATGAAGATTCGCCCATTTATTATACTTATAAATTTAGGGGGTGTTCTTAAAATTTTCCCTGCGTATCATGGACTAAAAGTAACAAGTTCTTCATATAGAGGTAGGATGACATATAACCAAGTACTGATAGTTGCACAAGGCTACTTGTACTTTACCCATATTGTTTCAAGAGTCATACATGGTTTCATGAGAAATTAACCTATGAACAAAAACAAGCAAGAGAAGAAGAAGCAAAAGCAAAGCAAGTAAGAAAACAAGCAAGAAGAAAAACAAACAAGCAAATCAAGTAAGAAAACAAGCATGTGAGCAAACAAATGAAAGAAAACACTACTCCTACTCCTAAAATAATTGTGCATGGGCCTTATCACATGAAATGATATTTCCAATGCAGTCACCAACTCATTGGTTGACCCAAGTTTGTGAAGGCTTGGTCTGCGAGTAACCCAGTTGTGCGAACTAGCAAGCAAGAAAGATATAACAATGAAGACAGACACACTTCATGTTTCTAAGTGTCCACAAGACATAAGTGAATGCAAGTAGATGACAATCATTTCATGGACTTATCATGGTGTTGTGCGACACTATATGCAACTTTGAAGCATATGCACATTCTCTACTATGACATGCAAGCAAACAAAAGAAGCAAAGATACCTTGCATCATGCACATGTGCTTGCAATGTAAGATTCCTCCAATGCATGAGCGATAGGATCATGCAGTGCGAGTGGAGGAAGCATGATCTATGTATGAGACTGATCTTCAATGCATATAGGTGAGTGATGAGGAGCCTCGAGTGGTTGAACAATTTCCTTATCGAAAGTGAAACCAACATCAGGACAGTGAGGGTCTGACATAACCATCAACTCAGGATGAAGTTCCTCTATAGTCTTAGGTATTTCCACTTCATCGTCATATATATCATCATACACTAGTGTCTTCAAAAATAAACTACGATAGAATCATGATTTTGATTGAATATGGAAGTAAATGGATCTCGACAGCCATCATCAGAAAAATTAATTATTTCATCGACATCCTCGTGATTTGATAAATCAAATAGAGGGGTAGATGGAAAGCAAACAAATTCATCCTCTATTTTTCTGGAAAGGGCCGATGGAATATCAAGTGGATTTTCAATGAATAACTCATCCTCTTCATTGTCGAATCATGGAATAACATCCGGCGTATCTTGCGAGTGATCAACAATGGGTGCATCCGTAGATGAATATACACATGTGAAATCATGGATGGAAGGTTCACCAAAGGTGTCAGGGAAGAATGAAGGGGGCTTGGAAAGAAGGGAGTCATCCTTCACCCAATGTGGATTCTCAAGCTCCCAGTCATACTCTTCATGAATGACAATGCATGTTGGTTGTGCAACACCAACGCCGTAAGTGGCTTGTTCCTTGTTCACAACAAGTGTAGAGTCTGGAATGGAAGAACACATGACTGTATCATCAAGAGGAATAATCGATTTAGAAGATGGAGGTTGTGGAACAAAATGCATATGACAAATCGATGGACTCACAACCAAATCTGCATGAAACTTAAGCGAAGTGATGTTGGGAGGATCTGATAGTTGAACAGGTGCATGAGCATGATCTTCAAGATCACTATGTAGAGGTGGACCTATTTGATGGGGGGACGGTGGACAATCACTTGTGACTGTGACTACATTCATCTGTGATTGTGCAGCTCCATCATTGAAGAATACAAAGTGAGGCTTGATTTCAAACTTCTTCTTGGGATGAGAAAATTTCTTAACGCAATACTTGAATTGGTCTGAAAGATAGAAAAAATTCATTTGGCTCTTTAGAGCTTGAAACTTCAAATCACGAAAGCATTGCCAAATATCCATAATTGATTCATGTAGAGCTTTTTGTTGTTCTAATAGTTTTTGTTCAAGATGTTCTGGATCGAAATGATACAAAATTTCTTCAATGAGATCACATAAGTGCTCAAGTGAGTGCAAAATATTAGTTGGTAGGCTGCATAGCCGCCGATGTGGAGGTTTGCGATGTGTGTATGCAAGCAACAAACTAACCTATTCATCAGAACATCCATCTTCCTCATGAAGCATGGAAAGAAAGTCATGTAAGAACTCAGGCCAGGCCACTTCGCCTTCACCATCATACATGTAAGTGGACAAGTGATTGAAAAACTCCCTCATGATGGTGACATCTTCGTGATTCAAAAAACATCATGGAGGGAGAAGAGTGCAAGAATCCATGGAAGATATGCAAAGGTTCAAAAAATATGAGAGGGCACAACTTTTCATTTGGCCCTCTTCTAGCACCAGAAATGATGACGGTGTTGGACCAACAAACATGTCAGGGGATCTCTTCGTGGTAAGAAGTATCAATTAGACCTCAGACCGTTCGATGTAGGAGTCCCAACAGTGGGTCATATGGTAATGCCTTGACCGCAATTTCACACAGAGGCAAGTAAGATAACTCTGTTGGTATAAAGGTTGTGACATATGCAGTCAACCAAGAAAGGTTCATGAGAGGTTCGAACAGATGGGGGTTGAGATGAGTACGCCCCTTGGAAACCTATGATAGGACGGAGTTAAGAAGGGAACACACGAGAAACGATGCATCACAACATGGAAGGTAAGCTATCTAGCAATCGAAAGTGATGGTTAAACCAACAACACATTTAAGAAAGATTCATACATACCTACACAGATAGCTATACATGCATGCATAAGTAAATAGATATATATATCATTTAGAGTAAACCAGATAGCATACAATACAATACAACATATGCATGAAATGTGCTGGATTTTGTTATATTAAGAAGTTTAAGTTCTAGACATATAATACATCCATGTTCAACCACTAGTTCGGACAACGGAATGTTACAGTCAAAACGATCTATTCCTCCAAAGAGATATACTAGCTCTGTGCAGTAGAGAAGCCAAGGTTCGTTACAATATTGTCCAAGCTCTCTCTAAGGTAGTCCTATCGTAAGCTTGGCTAACCAAAATCCTTTACAATGAGTTATGAGGGACTATTTATAGAAAAGGGTGGGGTGACCCTTGAAATTCCCCTTTGTGACAGTTCATCTACCCTCATGACTCTTCATCTACTCCATGACTGTTACATCAACCTATCGAAACTTGACTTACACTTGAAAAGACGTTACATTACAATGCACATGTACCCATGTGAGACAAAATGGCTTGAGAAATCCATGTTAGATATCACTATGACTTAGACAACCATGGAAGTCCAACTCTTCAACATCCTCATGATGATCAATACTAGCGTACTACTGCCAAGATCGGTAGTCTGCGATGGTGTTCATGTGCTCCAAGGTGACATATTTCAGGAACCTAAATCGTGCCTCCATAGCATCCAAGTACACTGCTTGGGCTCCTCTGTCCAACTCATCTGAAACCATGCACATCATTGTCTTCAATGCTGCCGAACTAGCAACATACATGTGCATGATGTCTGCACTTATGGGAAAGTTTGGGCTAGTGGCAATGCACATCAACTTGTTGAAGTAGGAGTCAATCTCTAGTCAAACCTGTGCCTTTGTCTTTGCCTGGGTGAGAGTCCCAATAGTTGGGATCGCATGTGCATGCACCACAACATCCATACCCTTGAATACACATGCATGGGAAGCCTGTATATTGGTGATGAGCTGAAGGAGCTCTTCATAGTTCTGGATTTGACTCTGGATATGTGCCTTCAGCTCGACCACTCTAGGCTTCATCATCTTAGGCAAGTGAAGTGGGGATCCCTTGTCTCTCATCATCCATGTTTGTATGTAATCAACAACAGCATGCAATTTCACCAAGATACGTGCTCTTCTAGCACATCGTTGCTGCCATCCGTTGAGATGGACAACTGTCTTATGCACGATACCAAAATTGGAATAGAACACTCGCATAACTATGTCAAGGGACAATACTTATCCTAGTATTGCCTTCTTCAGTTCACCTTAGGTGGACGCTATCACCAACTCTCCTCCTTGCTTGGTCGTTTGTAGTTCCTTAGCCATTTGCTCATTCTGAGCTATGAGAAAGTGAACACTCAAGATACTAGCTTCGACATACACTTTGGCAGCATCGACAAAGGCTGCTAGATGTTTGCACATGTCACACACAATCACTCATTCCTCAACTTGTGTAGGAGATGTATGATCATCTGGAGTTGACACTCTGTGAGACTGCATAACTCTATGTTGAGACTCGTCAAATGAGATGTTCTGAATCTCTCCTTCCAGCTAATCTCCAAGGATCCCAGTGCCTCCTTGGTCACTTGATACTTGCTCACCTTCTGGATGTGGTGAAGCGGGTAAGTTTACCCCTTGGTGATGAGGCATAAGGTCGATGTCCTATTATAATTCCTGTTCCCCCATATCCGTTTCCAAATTTTGAAGTGCTTGCTCTATCTCATGAGTGAAATACTGCTCGTGCGATGGTTCACCCTGTCTCCCTGGTGCCAGTTGTTCTGATGAGTCCACTACCTGTAAAGGATTTGTTTCATCCATTTGCACATGTTGTGCCCCCTTATGTACCTTTTTTTCCTACACTTCCATCTCCTTTTTGCGTAGCTCTTGTTCATTCCAGAGTTTCTCCTTCAACTTATGAAACTCCTACTCCATTTCCTCAATTCTTCTCTTTTCCCTTTACCTTTGCATGATTTGCTTTTCGGGTTGTTTCCTCTTTGCCTCTATACCCATAGTTGCTTTCTCCACAAGTGGATTTGCTCAGAACCTGTAGCTTTGCTCTTCCTCCATGCAATTGAAAATATTCCTCTCACCCTTGTCGCGCACTAATATGCTTACTTCTGCTGCTTCTAGTGATCTCCGAGATGCTGCTTCACGTTGCTTCGCTAACCATTCCATAGCGAAGGCGACCTGTTCATTGGGTCTGGAGAAGTCGTAACAATATCTCTATGGGTCCTCATGTACCCAATGACATTCCCTATGGATCCAGTTAAACTGTACTCTCACATAGTGATATTTCACAAGACAATGTGGGTCATACAGATTGTAACTACGGAGGACGAATGGATACTTACTCATTTGTTCTGCTTCGAAATCTGCTTGCTTTAAACTCTGGATTTCGTATAACCTAATCTGCAATGGAAGAGCGGGCCAAGGTGCCTTATTCTTTCGGTGTAGTCTAACTGTCAATCCTATCTAGATGTGATATGATACTTCCTACATGACTAGTATGTCCAAGGAAAACTTGGGTGGAACATGTGGAAGCTTCTCTACACTGTACATTCATAGGAAGGTGCTAGAGGGTGAGGCATACCAATCAAAAATGTATATTATTGCCTCCATTATTTCCTTCGACATGCAGGGTGGATCGTATTCGGATATCATCTTATAAATTGGGGTGATAATATGATCAAACAGCCGTGTGATAACTCCTCTGAAGTTGCATTTAGACAACAATTTACAATATGTGTTCACAACAGTCTCCATTGATGACCATGCCCACTTCAAGCTCGAGAACTCCTATCAGGCACAAATTGCATCCAAGATGTAGGTGGACATGTAGATTTTTGCTTTCATACCTTCGGGTGACTGTCGAGCCCTTGTTACCTATTCCTTCAGCTGATGAGACAACATGTCAGACTAGTTACATGGTTTTCCTTCTCTAGCCAATTGGTCCAACGCAATCACCCAACTCTGTGGGAAGGTTTCCGTGCTTTCTTGGCCACACAATCAACATGCCAATATGACCAATTGTTGATATGTCTTTCGAAGTATCTTCGTCTTGTATATCTGGTTGGGTGTCATCCTGAATCTAGACAACTCCTTTACTCAATTCTTCAAGATGTCTCTGTAGTTGGCATTGCTACTGAGTATGCTGTAGGGATTCTCCATGATAGTCACAAACTCCAAAATCTAATACATATCATCATAATCATGTGCCCATAATATTTCAATCTTCGTCCCACTAACACTTCTCAAAGTCATTGTCTCAGGATCTGTGTTCCAAACAATCCAGTGTATCATGGTCGCACATGGGAACGCAAGGTATCTGTATGCAATCCGATACAAGCTGGACTTGTGAATGTTCACGTATACTTGGAGGTCCTCGAGGTCTTCCCCAAAGGTGCCTCAAATGCATCATTGACCTCTTGCCATTTCACCTTGATGCCCTTGTCTAGAAACAACTTGGTATCTTCATAGATCGGTAGACATGTGGACACTCACTCAATTGCTGCTCTAGTTGCACTTCCATCACTGTCCTTTGATCCTACTCTCTTGGAGGCCATTCATCCTATACTTCTAAGAGGTGGATGAACACTTGAAAGATATGGAGACATGGCAAGAAATCTATCAGCGAAAACCAAAGAAAATGCGGGGAATGAGATAACACATACTCGAGGAAATACTGGAAAGGATTGTACAATTTCTTTTGGGAGGCTAGGAGACTGGCTACCAGACTTGCACAAAAATTATTATGCACTATCTAGGGAGGCTAACTAGCTGCTAGATATTTTCAATGAGCAATCGACGCTGGCTGCTGGCTGCTGACTGTTGGAATTGCGTAATGCACAATTCTAGCTAGCAATGACTACAGGCTCAGTGATTGCATTGTGAAATTTTCTGGGCCAACAGTCATTGTCCCCCATAAAAGTGCAAAGCAAGCCTATAGGATAGCCATTGGGTAGAAATTATCATTTATGGAGAGGAAGACAGAGCCTTCCTTCTCCAAATTGCACAATGTTGTCTTGGTGAGGTAGAGTCTAGGCCAAGGCTGGCTAGACTTGCCAACAGGCAACTAAAAGAAAACATGAAAGTGAATGCATGGTGATACTGAGTGTAAGCAGAAGTGACTGATCATGCGTGAAAAAATTGAATCAAATATTCAAAAAACAGAACAACATCCATGTGGGTGAAGCAAGTTGTTGAATCGGCGATCGTTCGTGCAAAATAGTTTCATGCATGTGACAGCAGTGAATAGCAATGAAAACTCAAATGGTTTTAGTAAAAGATAGTATGCATGTAAGCGACAATAAGCATTCGACGAAATCAAGAAAACAACACTCACTCAAGCAAAAACACAAAAAATGACAGAAATGCTGAAAAAGACAAGTTCAGACCACTTACCTGTGAATAGATGAGCCCGATGTGTCGAAGAGTCCTAGATTTTTCGTGGGATGTCAGAGCTCCAAGATCGATGTGAAAGGATGAGCTCTGATGCGTCAAATAAATAAGTTTGGGCTCATGAAGGGCATGCCACAAATCTAGGAAAAAGTGACACTTGGAGGAAATATTCTAAACTGATCTTTGCATGTAACCTCCATCTGCTAAAAATAACTCCCTGAATCAGGGGATGGTTTTTGCATGTTTCCTTTTTCTATTCCTGGAAAAAGAAAGCCATGCATGCAAGTCAAGTTTCCTTGTTCCCAGGTGGAACTCGTCAACCCAACTGCACATGCAGGAGGCTACTCAACTGCTAGGAGAAAATACACATTTCTGGAAGGGAGTTGGGTTGGCTTCCTAGGAGATTTGTGCAGTTTCTAGGTAGAGCAGCTGACTGTTGCCTGGGATTGCACAATTCCTGGGCTAAGCAACCCTGCTGGGAAGAATTGCGCAATTTTGTGGATGAAGCCTAATTAGCATAATTGCACAATTTTCTAGATCAAGCCTGATTGGAAGAATTGCGCAATTCTGGAGCCTAGTAGGCTGCCAGGCAGAATTGTGCAATTTCTATAGGGAAGGCTAGTTTCCCTCCAGAATTACATAATTTCTTGGGGGAGATGCTTAGCCTGCAGTTGGACCAAGTCTAGAGGAAGAACCTATGAGGGGAATGCATCAATATTTGATAGACAGGTTGTCTTTCTGCAAGAAAAATTACTGAATCTTGTGTACTTGACGAAGCAAGACATGGTGTTGTGAAAAGTTGATAGGGAGGCTCCAAAACAAGGCTAAGGAAAAATTTTGGAGGGTGGTTGTAGCTGCTACAACACTTGGTGACACACTAGTAGAAATCCAACTCTCTGAATGGACCTTGTTCATGAAAAAAAAGTCTAACACCTCTGAAAATATTGTTCAGTTCTCAGTTCTTCTTGGTTTCACACTAGCTTGATTGTAATATGTAGCATCTGCCAAACTCATAGTCGATTGAAACACATTCCAAGCCAAGGAAACACAATTGTTTCGATTGGGGTCGAGGAGTTTATTGGTGCACAAGCAGTATAGTCGTCAGAGCCTTAGTTTCATCTCCAGTGTTTCTCTGCTACCAGCAGGCATGGTAAGTACCCTGGTGGGGTTGCTTGCATCACCTCTCTACACAAGAAGCCTTTCTCTTCTTTCACCTTATTCATTTTTCATTTTTGAATTTTTCACTTTTCATTTTTTTCAGCTGTGCATAACACTTATTCAGTTCAGAGGCAGAAGAGGGATCCTGACATATTGAGAGCATAAGAGGTTGTTCATGTAGAGAAGTAGTTTATTATATCTCTAACTTGCCTATTAATGTTTTCACCCTCACCTTAATCTATTTGGCTAAGCCTACAAGGGTTAACCCAAAAACAACCGACTAGAGTAAGTGACACTAGTTAGCGCACAAACATTGTGTTTTCTACAAGTTTCACTTCGAGCAATACATATTTTCCATTGACCTATCATGGACTAAAAGTAACAAGTTCTTCATACAGAGGTAGCATGATAGATAACCAAGTAGTGATAGCTGCACAAGGCCTCTTATACTTTACCCGACTTGTTTCAAGAGTCATACATGGTTTCATGTGAAACTAACATACGAACAAAAACAAGCAAACAAACAAGCAACAAAGCAAAGAAGAAGCATAAGCAAAAGTGAAAGAAAATCGAGTAAGAAAACAAGAAAGCAGACAAACAAACAAACAAAGCAAGTAAGCAAATAGAAATGCGAGCAAACAATTGAAAGCAAACACTACTCCTACCCCTAAACTAATGGTGCATGGGCCTGATCATGTGAAATGATATTTCCAATGCAGGCATCGGCGCATTGGTTGACCCATGTTGGTGAAGGATTGGTCCGTGAGCAACCTGGTTGTGCGAACCAGCAAGAAAGAAAGATATAACAATGAATATAGTCACACTTCATGTTTCAAAGTGTCCACAGGACATAAGTGAATGCAAGTACATAAAAAGTAGGGCATGGAATTATCATAGTGTTGTGCAACACTACGTAAAACTTTGAAGCATATGCACACTCTTGACTGTGAGATGCAAGAAAACGAAAGAAACAAAGATAACTTGCATCCTGCACAGATGCTTGCAATGTAATATTCCTCCAATGCGTGAGAGATAGGTTCATGTAGTGCAATTGGAGGAAGCATGATGTGTGAGTGAGATTTATCTTCAATGCATATAGATGAGTGATGAGGAGCCTTGGGTGGTTGAACAATTTCCTGATCAGAAGTGAAACCAACCTCAGGACATTAAGGGCTTGACATAACCATCAGCTCGGCTGAAGTGCCTTGACAGTCTTGGGTGTTTCCACTTCATCGTCAGATAGATCATCATAAACGGTGGCTACAAAAAATCAACTATGATATAATCATGATCATGATAGAATATGGAAGTAAATAGATCTCAACAGCCATGATAAAAAAAATCAATGATTTCATTGGCATCCTCATGATCTAATAAATCAAACATAGGGGTAGATGGAAAGTGAAAAAATTCATCCTCTGTGTTTCTAGAAAAGGCAGATGAAATATCAAGCGGATATTGAATGAATAATTCATCCTCTCCATTGTCGGATGATGGAATAACATCCGGTTTGTCTTGCGAGTGATCAACAATGGGTGCATCCATAGATGAAGATACACATGTAAAATCGTGGATGGAAGGTTCACCAAAGATTTCAGTGAAGAATGGAGGGGCCTCGGATGGAAGGGTGTCATCCTTCACGGAGTGTGGATGCTCAAGCTCCCAGTCTTACTCTTCATGAATGAATTGAGCACATGTTGGTTGTGAAACACAAAATATGTCAGTGGCTTGTTCCTCGTTCACAACAAGTGTAGAGGTTGGAATGGAAGAACACAAGACAATATCATCCGAAGCAACATTTGAGTGCCAAGATGCAGGTTGTGGAACAAAATGCATATGACATCTCGATGGAATCACAATCAAATCTATGCAAAAATTAAGCGAAGTTATGTTGGGAGAATGTGATAGCTGAACAGGTGCGTGAACATGATCTTCAATATCACTCTGCATTGGCAGGGTTGTTTGATGAGGGGACATCAAGTAGTCACTTGTGATAGTTACCGCATCCGTCTATGATTCGCGAAGTGTGTATGCAAGTAGCAAACTGATGGGTTCATTAGAACATCCATGTTCTTCGTGAAGCATGGAAAGAAAGTCATGTAAGAACTCAGGACAGGCCACTTCGCCTTCAAAATCATACATGTAAGTGGACAAATAGTGGAAAAAATCCCTCGTGATGGTGACATCTTTGTGATTCTAAAAACATCGTGGAGGGATAAGAGTGCAAGAATCCATGGTAGATGTGCAAAGGTTCAAAACAAAATGAGAGGACACATCTTGTCATATGGCCCTCCTTATAGCGTCATAAATTTTGATGGTGATGGACCCGCCAACATGTCAAGGGATGTCTTGTAAGAACTCCCAATTACACCTAAGACCATTTGGTGTAGGGGTCCCAGTAGTGGGTCGTATGGTAATGCCTTGACCGTGATTTCGCACAGAGGCAAGTAAGATAACTCTGTTGGTAGAAAGGGTGTGATAGATGCAATGAGCCAAGGAGTGTGCATGAGAGGTTCTAACACATGGGAGTTGAGATGAGTGCACCCCTTGGAAACCTGTGATATCACAGAGTTAAGAAGGGAACACATGAGCAAAGATGCATCACAACAAGGAAGGCAAGTTAGCTAGAAATCCAAAGTGCTGGTTAAACCAACAACACATTTCAGAAAGATTCATACATACATACATACATAGTTATACATGCATGTGTAAGTAAACATATACATATATCATTTAGGGTAAACTAGATAGCATAGAATAAAATACAACATATGCATGAAACGTGCTGGCTCCTTTTATATTAATAAATGTAAGTTCCATTCATACAATACATGCATGTCCAACCACTAGTTTGAACTGCGAAACGTTACAGTCACAATGCTTGCTCCTCCAAAGAGATATATTAGCTTTGCATAGTGTAGAAGCCAAGGCTCATTACAATACTATCCAAGATCTCTTTAAGATAGTCCTATCAGAAGCTTGGCTAACCAAAAGCCTTTATAATGAGTTATGAGGGACTATTTATAGCAAAGGGTGGGGTTACCCTTGACGTTCTCCTTTGTGACAGTTCATGTACC
Organism: Pinus taeda; assembly: GCA_000404065.3. NCBI lineage: Eukaryota > Viridiplantae > Streptophyta > Pinopsida > Pinales > Pinaceae > Pinus > Pinus taeda. The sequence goes on from APFE031197977.1 coordinate 300,320, forward strand.
CTCATGACTCTTCATCTACTCCATGATTGTTACATCTAACTATCGACACTTGAATTACACTCGCAAAGACGTTAAATTACAATGCACATGTACCAATGTGCGACAAAATGGCTTGAGCAAGCCATGTTAGACATCACAGTGACTTAGACAACCATGGAAGTCAAGCTCTTCAACATCCTCACGATGATCAACAGTAGTGTACTGATGTCAATATTGGTAGTCGGCAATGGTTTCCGTGTGCTCCAAGGTGACATATTTCTAGAACCTGACTCTTACCTCCATAACATCTAGGTACACTACTCGGGCTCCTCTGTCGAGCTCATCTTAAAGCATGTCCATCATTTTATTCAATGTAGCTGCACCAGCAACATACTTTGGCATGATGTCTGCACTGATGGGCAAGTATGGGCTGGTGGAAATGCGCATCAACTTGTCAAAGTACGAGTCAAGCACTATTCGGACCTGTGCCTATGTCGTCATCTGGGTGAGAGTCCCAATAGATGGGATCACATGTGCGTGCACCACAACATCCATACTCTTGAATACATGTGCATGGGAAGCCTGTATACTAGTGATGAGTTGTGGGAGCTCTTCATAGTTCTGGATCTAACTCTGGATATGTACCTTCAGCTCGACCTCTATGGCATTGATCATTTTAAGCAAGTGAAGCGAGGCTCCCTTGTATCTCATCATCCATGTTTGCATGTAATCAATAGCAGCATGCAATTTCTCTAAGATACGTGCTCTTCTAGCACATCTTTGCTGCCATACATTGAGATGGATGAATGCCTTATGTAGTGTACCAAAATTGGAATACAACTCTCGCATAACTGTGTTAAGGGACAATACATCACCTAGTAATTCCTTCTTCAGTTTAGCTCGGGCGGACGCTGTCACCAACTCTCCTCCTTGCTTGATCATCTGTAGTTCCTTAGCCATTCGCTCATTCTCAGCTATCAGAAAGTGAACACTCAAGCTAGAGGCTTTGACAGACACTCTGGCAGCATTAGCCAATGGTGCTAGATGTTTGTGCATGTCATACACGATCACTCGTTCCTCAACTTGCATAGGAGATGTATGTTTATTCGAAGTTGACACTCTATGAGACTACACAACTTTATGTTGAGACTCGTCGAAAGAGATGTTATGCATCTATCCTTCCAGCTAATCTCCAAGGATCTCATTGCCTCCTTCGTTGCTTGAGACTTGATCATCTTATCAATGCGGTGAAGTGGGTAATTCGACTCCTTGGTGATGAGGCATAAGGTTGATGTCTTGTTCCAATCCTTGTTGCTCCATATCCATATCCAACCATTGAAGTGCTTTCTCTATCTCACGTGTGAATTCTTGCTCCTATGATAGTTCACCTTGTTTACCTGATGCCATATGTTCTGATGAGTCCACTACCTGTACAGGATTTGTTTCATCCGTTTGAACATGTTACGCCCCCTACTGTACATGTTGCTACTGCGCTTCCCTCTCCTGTTTGCGCAAATCTTGTTCCTTCTGGAGTTGATCCTTCAACTTATGAAACTCCTTATCTATTTCCTCCATTCTTATCTTCTCCCTCTACCTCTACGCGATTTTCTTGTCGCCTTGTTGCCTCTTTGCCTCTATATCCATAGCTTCTTTCTCCACAAGTGGATCTTCTCAGAACTTGCAGCTTTGCTCTTCCTCCATACAATAGACAATATTCCTCTTACCCTTGTCATGCGCTGGTATGCTTACTTTTGCTACTTCTGGTGCTCTCTAATATGATGCTTCGCTAACCATTCCACGGTGAATCCGACCTATTCATTAGGTCTGTAGAATTTGTAACAATATCTCCATGGGTCCTCCTCCTCCCAATGACATGCTCCGTGGATCTAGTTGAACTGTACTCTCGTGCAGTGATCTTTCACAATACAATGTGGGTCATATGGATTGTAACTATGGAGGTCGAATGGATACTTCTTCATCTATTCTACTTCGACATCCACTTGCTTGAAACTCTGGATCTCATATAACCCAATCCGCAATGGAAGAGCAGGCCAAGGTGCCTTTTTCTTTTGGTGCAGTCTAGCTGTCAATCCTGTCGAGATGTGATATGCTACTTCTTGCATGATAATTATGTCCAAGGAAAACTTCGGTAGCTCCGGGTTGTACATTTGTAGGAAGGTGCTAGAGGATGAGGCATACCAACCAACAATACCTATTATTGCCTCCATTGCTTCCTTTGACATGTAGGGTGGATCCTGTTCGAATATCATCTCGTAAATCGGTGTCATAAAATGATCAGATAGTCGTGTGATAACTCCTCTGAAGTTGCATTTAGAAAACAACTTACAATAAGTGTTCACAGCAGTCTCCATCGGTTCACATGCCCACTTCAAGCCCGGGAACTCTTATTGGGCACAAATTGCATCCAAGATGTAGGCGACATGTAGATTTCTACTTTCATACCTTCAGGTGACTGTCGAGCCCTTGTTACCTATTCCTTTAGCTAATGAGCCAACATGCCATAACAGTTACATGGGTTTCCTTCTCTACCCAGTTGGTCCAGTGCAATCAGCCAACTTTGTGGGAAGGACTCCATTCTTTCTTGGCCACATAGTCAACATGCAAATATGACCAAGTATTGATATGACTTCCACAGTATCTTCATCTTGTAGATCTGGTTGGGTCTCATCCTGAATCTACCTAGCTCCTTTACCCAATTCCTCAAAATGTCTCTGGAGTTGGCATTACTACTGAGTATGTTGAAGGGAGTCTCCATGATAGTCACGGGATCTAACATCTGACACATCCAATCATAATCCTATGCCTGGGAGGTTGCAATCGTTGTCCCACTGATACTGCTCAAATTCATTGTCTCAGGATCTATGTTTGAGATGATCCAGCATATCATGTCCACACATGGGAACGTGAGGTATTTGAATGCAATTTGATACAAGTTGGATTTGTGAATGTTCACATATACTTGGAGGTCCTCAAGGTCTTCCCCAAAAATTCCTCCAAATGCATTGTTGATCTCTTGCCATTTCAACTTGATGTCCTTCTCTAGAAACATGTTGGTATCTTCATAGATCAGTAGGCATGCAGACACTTGCTCAACTATTGCTCTAGTTGCACTTCCGTCAGTGTCCTTTGATCCTGCTCTCTTGGACACCATTGATCCTGTACTTCTAAGAGGCATATGAACACCTAAAATATTAGGAGACAAAGCGATATGCATGGCAAGAAATCTATCAGCAAAACCCAAAACAAATTGGGGGAATCACATAACACATACCTGGGGAAAGACTAGAAAGGATTGCAAAATTTCTTCTAGGAGGATGGGAGACTAGCTACCAAACTTGCACAAAAAGAAGTCTCAACTATTTGGAGGGGTTGAATAGCTGCTAGATTTGCACAATACGCAATCCAGGCTGACTGCTGACTGCTGGAATCGCATAATGCACAACTACAACCAGCAATGACTACAGGCTCAGTGAATGCATTACACAATTTTCTGGGCCAAAAATCATTGTCCCTCAGAAATGCACAAAGAAATCCTAGAGGGAAGTCACTAGGAAGAAATGTGCATTTCTGGAGAGGAAGATAGAGCCTTCCTTCTCCGGATTGTGTAATGTTGTCTTGGTGAGGCAGAGTCCAGGCCAAGGCTAGCCAGACTTGCCAATGGAAAACTGAAAGGAAATGTTAAAGTGAATGCATGGTGGTACTGAGTGTAAGAAGAAGTGACTGATCGTGCATGCCAACATTTAATGAAAAATTCAACAAGTAGAACAACATGCATGTGGGTGAAGCAAGTTTCCAAATCAGCGATCATTCGTGCAAAACAGTTTCATCCATGCGACAACAGTGAGATAGCAATGAAAATTGAAACAGTGCTAGTACAAGCTAATATGCATGTAAACGATAGCAAGATTTCAAACAAATCAAGCGGGCAACACTCACACAAGAAAAAACACAAAAAGCGATAGAAATACTGAAAAAGACAAGTTGAGACCACTTACTCGTGAATAGTTGAGCCGGATGTGTCGAAGAGTCCTAGATCTATTATGGGATGTCAAAGCTTGAAGATCAATGTGAAAGAATGAGCTCTGATGCATCGAATAAATAATTTTGGGCTCACAACACACATGGCCCAAATCTAAGAAAAAGCGACACTTGGAGGAAAGGTTCTAAAACAACCTTCACATGTAACCTCCAACTGCTAAAAATTTCTCCCTGAATCAAGGGATGCTTTTTGCATGTTGCCTTTTTCTCTTCCAAGAAAAAGCAAGCCATGAATGAAAGCCAAGTTTTCTTGGTATTGGGTGGAACTGGTCAACCCAACTGCACATGCAAGTGGTTGCTCAACTCATGTGAGAAAATGTGCATTTCTAGATTGGAGCTAGGTTGGTTGCCAAGGATATTTGCAAAATTTCTAGGCAGAGCAGTTGACTGCTGCCCAGGATTGCACAATTTCTGGCTTGAGCAACCATGCTAGGAAGAATTACACAATTTTTTGAATGAAGCCTGACTAGCAGAATTGCGCAATTCTGGAGCCCAACAGGCTACCAAATAGAACTATGCAATTTCTAGAGGGAAGGCTGGTTTCCCTCCAAAATTGTGCAATTTCTTTGGGGAGCTACTTAGCCTGCAGCTCAACCAAGTCCAGATGAATAACCTGTGAGGATAATGCAACAAGCTTTGATAGACAGGTTGTCTTTCTGCAAGAAAATTACTAAATCTTGTGTGCTTGACAAATCAAGACATTGTGTTGTGAAAGGTTGGTAGGGAGGCTCCAAAACGAGGCTAAGGCAAAATTTTAGAGGGTGGTTGTAGCCGCTACAACAACATCACAACGTAAATGAACTTAAATCATATATAGAATTTGAAGCACAAATTTCTTATTACTAATGTGATTTATTCAAATATAATAAAATTCCTCTCACCATCATTAATCCTCTCATTTAATTTTTTAGAAAAGAACAACACTACAATGTTTGAATTCCAACCTTGCATAAAAAGGGACTTGACAGAGATTCCAATATTCAGATTGCAACCGTACATCAATAGGAGAACTCCTAACAAATTAACTAGCACAACCACAATAATAAATGTGGTTGATATACATCATTGATGTCAACTTAATATATGTTATATTATAAACTTAATATGCTAGATTAATATATTATTACATAAAATCTAAGATTAATATAAAAAACTCTAAGATTATAAACTCTAATATATTATTATACATATCAAAGATTAATATTAAAAACCCAAGGGATTATTAATATTACAATCCAAAGAAATCGATAAACCCAACACATTAATATTAAAACCCTTGGGATTAATATTAGAAACCAAAGAGATTATTAATATTGCAAACCCAAACATTAATATTCATGGCATTTAATATTATTCCCTTGGGTTTATAATATCAATCCCTTGGGTTTTTATATTAATCCTAAAAACTCTAAGATTATAAACCCTAATATATTATTATACATATGAGGGATTAATATTATAAAGCCTAAAATAAACATGGTTGACCATGCTTGATTTTCATATTGAAAAAATCCTTATCACAATGCAACGTTAGACCATGCTTGACTGTGATTGTTTTTTATATTGAGACAATCTTTGTCATAATGTGACATTGAACCATGATTGATTTTCATATTGAGACAATGTGATATTGGACTATAGTTGACCATAATGGACCATGATTAATTTTATAAAACATGGTTGACCATGATTGATCATGGTTGACCATGGTTGACCATGTTTGTCCATGGTTTACCATGATTGATATTATAAATCAAAGAAAATAATAAACCTAAGGGAATAATATTAAATGTAAGGGAATAATATTAAACCTTAGGAATATGAACCCTCAAGAGATTATTATTATTACAAACCCAAGCGTTAATATTCCTAGGGTTTATAATATCAATCCCTTGGGTTTACGTAACACCCCCTCGCAAGTCTACCCATAGTAACTATGCCAACCAGGGTAAACATGAGGAGAGATTCTGCTATGATAATATTTGACCTCCTATGTCACCTTAAGGAAGTGGAATCGACAAAAAATTGCATACATTCATCCAACATCATCAACAAAACCCCCAGGAGACAATTCATCCACTAAGACAGCCCATCTGTGGGTCCCACTACTGTTATGGACCTATTAGGCCATAGCCGCTCTCATGCTATTCGTAAGGAAGTGACTAGAAGCCCTAATTCACTCTCATAGGCCTGCCTGCTAGCGAATGTGGATCAAAATTTCTAGTTCTATGTTAGTGACACCAGGATTTAAGCCACTTTTCTAGACCACGATCTTGGCCTCTACCTAGAACTTATTGTATCTTCCAAAATTCATTAAAAACGTGATAACCATGCTGATCAATCCAAAATCACCCTCAGGACTATTCCTGAGCATCCCCAACCAGGACTGACGTTCTGTTAAACACTTGGCATCAATGCAACCTAAAAGTCTAAGATAAAAGATAGAGCATAAATGACTAAAACAACTTATGAAGCATTACCAAAAGGATCACCTCCTTCTCCATTGAAGTACTACATCATCAATCAGGTCTTACATCCATCCATTTAACAATTACAAGTAAATACCTTAGATAACCATGACATGAACCAGTAATTTAACCATGCTTATAACCAACATAAAACCATGTAAATATCAAAGATAAGAAAACCATTAAATCCACACATAATTCAGTGAAAAATTAAGATAACTTAGATTTTATTAATCATAGGAAAATCCGACCCGATTCAGGACTTCCACCTACCACCCGACCATAGACATGACTGAACCAAATCTCTCTTTTAGCCAATCACCCCCGTGCCATATTCTAAGAATGAATGTGGGATCTCATAGAAAAACCACTCCAAGAACAACCAAGGGAATACAACGGTTAAACCACTTCCACCCTCACCAAACCGTGATCACACCAAAACCGTGCTCCAATCATAACCGAACAGAACTTGGATTACCATCTGGAATCCATCACTATCCTTCAGGAATTTTTTGTCTCCTTGTCTCTCAAGATTTACCGTAATCCAAACCTGGATCAATAGGCCCTAAACCGAGACTAGTATCTCAAGCTTTATGACAATCTAAACCTGGATCACTCAGCCCTAAAACAAGACTTCTCCCTCAAGCTTTACCATGTATCCCACCAAAATCGGTTAAGGGATTCCTATGCCATTGGGAATGAACCTTAAGACCACCTCTGCCCTAGATTCTAAAATCCATTCGGCAATTCCAAAGTTCCAAAACTGAAATAAACATCCCAACATACCATGGCATCCAGAAAAAGTCTAGGCTAGGCTAAAATCCACTGTCATAACTTGACAAAACCATGTGAATGACAACAAGAGAACCATACACCAACATGTAAAGGCATGCATGTCCAATTAGCTAGGAAATCACACACACAAAAAGTTACCTACAAGTATTACTGCTGAAGACCTGCTCTTCCTTCCTTGATCCTTGCCTTCCTTCCTTTCCCTTTGTTTTCCTTTACTTCCTTGATCCAAAGCTAGAGTGGTCCAAGAAAACTCTAAGTGGCCAAGAGTGAGAGAGAGAGAGAGAGAATAATGAGGGAGCTCCAAACTTTCATTGCCCAATCTTAACCGTCAAGACCTGCCAACTGATCATCAAAGCCTTTTTATGAATAAATGTGCCAAAAAATTCCCTCTTCACATGTAACTTGTGACCTTTTATCTTCATTTTAGCTTAATTTCCTTTATTTTCATAAATAAATGTACCAAAAATTCCTTTTCCTTTTCCTTTTAATTACTTTCCCTTAGACTTTGCCAATTTTCCTTAGCCAAAACACACATCCAGTGATTCCCACTAGGATATATTTTCCCAACATTCATCTTAGAATATGTGTCCCTTACCCATTGTCTTATTTTTCCTTTATTTACTTTTGTTACATGAAATTTTCACTAGGGCTATTATAGAACCCTCCCCCTTGGGGAACACCATCCTTGGTGTTAAACCACACCAAGACCTCAGCAAGACCACTGAAAAGTAAACATATTTCCCATGGATCTTTAAGACTTATCCCGTTACAATATTTATAATGAAAGACCTTCTCAAAATAAAAACATCATGACAACATGACCATATAACAATCATACCACATACTGGAGCTTTATAACACATCTCATTACAATATTTACAATAACCACATATACACATATGCACATTTTCTAAACCAACGAATAAAAGGATACGATGCCCGTATCAATCAACAAGGGAGTCTAGAGGCTCACACTGTTATGAAACCAGCTCACAAAAAGATAGAAAAGAGAGATCCACGCCTTAGAATTCAGCCTCTTCGAGGGGGAAACCTCCTTTACATTACATAAATGAACAATTCTTCAATGATACAAATGAAAATACCTCCTTTCTATATATAAGATTCTAAGGGGTCATAACATAACCAGAGCCGACATAACAATAATAATGTAAGGGCACAATAATAACAATAGTGGGCTTCTATGGGGCACAATAGTAACAA
>APFE031197977.1:312092-352801 GCA_000404065.3 Pinus taeda
GGGGGCAACCTCCTTTACATTACATAAATGAACAATTCTTCCATGATACAAATGAAAAGACCTCCTTTCTATATATAGGAGTCTAAGGGGTCATAACATAACCAGAGCCAACATAACAATAATAATGTAAGGGCACAATAATAATAATTAGTGGGCTTCTATGGGGCACAATAGTAACAATATGGGCACTACATGGGTACATCAATATAATAAGTGGTTTGTACTAATAACAATAAGGGGTGACACTAGTAGTATAGGGGCCTAACACACACCTCCACTCTCAAATTAATAACAGGATTCACCTCCTTCCCATGAAGTCTAGCATCCACTACCATAGTCAAAGCAACATCTAATGTCCAACGCTACAATCCTGCTCCACTTGTCCTCTCAGTGGACAATTACCAACTCATTGTTCCATGGTGTACTCTTAATGTGCATCTAATTCCATCTAGAAATGATAACAACCAAAACCAATATATCCGCGGCCTTCCCTTCTTTGCTACACAGTCCCTCGGGAAATCAGGTTACCCCCTTCCATGCAGTCACTCACCTTCCAAGTTCCTTGACATCCCCTATCCTGGGTGATCCATCCCTTGGCAAGGCTTCTTCGCATTGGAAGATCAAACAACCAATGCATATCCTTGCCTCAAAACCATCATACCAATGATAACATGATCATGGTAATCAATGGATACTATTGGGTACCAGTGTCCCATAATGGCCCTACTCTTGAAGTGCTCCACCAACATATCGCTGCATGTTCCAATTTATTTTGTTGATGCTGCCAATTCTTGTATTCGAATTCAACCACCCAACTAGGCATGTTCATGCATTCCTGTTCCAAGGACATAATTTCCATTAGATTCAAATAAAATGGAAATAACCTGAAATCGTAGCACATATCCACTTAATGTCAAATAAAATCAAGGTTAAGAAGACTCCCTGCATGAAAAGCACTCATTCATTTGGAATTAGGGTTTCCAAACATACCCAAAAAATATCTTACCTGATTCCTTTATTTTACCTTTACCCTGTTGCAACTGAGTCTTACTCTATATTGTCACGTCACCCAACTATTCGTTATATAAGCACATCAATTATTACCTCATTCAAGAACCAAATATACGTCATAAGCAATCTCGTACCTTACTGTATCTCAAGGGAGGCTATCTTGTCTGCACAATTAATCTAGTTAGAATGACATAACTTCTCAACACATCATCTTAAAAATAAATAAGATCATGATATCCATAACAATCACTTGCTAACATGTTCACATCTTAACTCATAAACAATCATCATTTATGCATAGAAATCACATATCTATGATCAGTCTAGATTAGTACCACACAATACAACACAATAAGTCAACTCATACCTGAATGTCGTAACCCTAACCATCTGTGTAGGTCAATCCAATTTAGCATGATACATATGACGTCAAGATCTTAACAAAATAACCCTAATAATAAAGTTACTAGCATATAACAACCATAATCTATATATCATGCTCATCAACAACATATACCCTAATCGTCAAGCTAATTGTCATATAACTACAACAAGTTAACCTATAAAATACTCATCAATAACATACAACATAATCATCAGGTAATCTAACATAAAACATAAATGGCAATGCATACAACTATAGGTTACTATCATTCTTGACTATCTATCCAACACATGTGCATATAACTACACTGATCAACTAAAATCTATCATCAATGTAAGCATAACATCAAAATACATGTACACAGACCTACTGTTTATAAACCTAAAGGATATAAAAATCCTTTACATACATACCTACATGCCAAACATGTAATACCTATATGAAGATCTACTTTTACCCCAAATTCCAATGCTGCAACCTCATTAAGATGCTCTGCATCTCCTTCTCTATCTCAACCAACACATTAGCATCATAACATACCAATATCACTTTGATGAACTAAATTGCATACCATGAATTCAACAGGCATGTTTGACCTACTATTCATGCATAAATATAACCAAGACCATACATGCATGACCACAACCATTACTCCATTGTACATATTGTCTCATGCAACTATCAACCTGCATAAGTAATGCTTAATCAACTACACTTACGCATAACCGCATGTAGTGGAGCATAAGCGATAAAATATGGCAATCAACCTATAAGACTGATGCATGTAATAAAAGAACCAAGAATCCAACCTACCATAAATGGATGTAATCAAGCTGCATATACTCATGTAACTGATCATATGCTCTTGACAATGCAATCCATAAAATCAACATCAAGTTTCTCATGACAACCTTACTACCATCAAGACCAATCATTATGAAATGCAGCAAGCACATGGAATGAAAGTGTAAGAGACACACATGCAACTGAAATGCATGCATGACAAACACTTCCACCCAAGGAGAGTGCAACCACACTTTGGTACCACTCTGTAACACCCCCTCCCATGTCTACCCAAAGTAACCATGCCAATTGGTGTAAACATGAGGAGATGCTACTATGATCAGATTCAACCTCCTATGTCACCTTAAGGAATTGGAATTAACATAACATCACATACAATCATCCAACATCATCAACAAAATCCTCAAGAGATAAGTCAGCCACTCAAACAACCTGTCACTAGGTCCCACTGTTTTTCTGGACCTCTTAGGCCATAGTCACTCTCATGCTATGGGTAAGGGAGCGACTAGAAACCCAAAATCGCTTTCACAAACCTACTTACCAATGATTGTGGACCAAAATTGCGAATTTTGTGCGAGCGACCCCAAGATTTAAGCCACTTTTCTAGCTTAGGATCTTGACCTCTACCCAGAACTTATTGTAACTTCTAGAATTTATTAAAAACATGATAACCATGCTGATCAATAAAAAATAACCCTCAGGGCTAGGCCTGAGCATCCCCAAGTGGGGTTGACATCCTATCAAACACTTGGCATCAACGCAACCTACAGATCTAAGATACAAGACATAGCATAAATGACTGAACCAACTTATGAAGCATAACCAGAAGTATCACCTCCTTCTCCATTGAAATATTACATCATCAATTAGGTATTTTGTCCATCCATTTAACAATTACAAGTAAATACTTGAAATAACCATGACATGAACCAATCATTTAACCATGCTTATAACTAGCATAAAACCATGTAAATATGAGAGATAAGACAACCATTAAATCCACATAAATCAGTGAAAAAGTAAGAGAAATTAGCTTATATTAATCATAGGAAAATCTGACTAGGTTTGGGACTTCCGTGTACCACCCGACCATAGACATGGTTGAACCAAATCTCTCTTTGAGCTAGTCACCCCCATGCCATATGAATGTGGGATCTCATAAAACAATCAATCAAAGAACAACCAAGGGAATCCAAAGGTTAAACCACCTCCACCCTCACCAAACCGTGATTACACCAAAACCAGTGCTCTGATCACAACTGAACAGAACCTGGATTTCCATCCAGAATTCATCACTATCCTTGAGGAATTTTCCTTCTCCTTGTCTCTCAGGCTTTATTGCAATCCAATCTTGGATCACTAGGCCCTAAACCGAGGCCAGTCTCTCAGGCTTTACCACAATCCAAATCCAGATCACTAGGTCATAAACCGATACTTCTCCCTTATGATTTACCATGTATCCTACCAAAACCGGTCAAGGGATTCCTAGGCCTTTGGGAATGACCCTTGATACCACCTCCTCCCAGGATTCTGAAATCCATCTAGCAATTCCAATGTTCCAAAACCGAAATAAACATTCCAACATACCTTGGGATCTGGAAAAAAGGCTACACTAGGCTGAAATCCACTATCATAACCCGACAAAACCATGCCACCAACAACAAGAGAACCATACACCAACATGCAAAGCCATGCATGTCCAAATCAGCTAGGAAATCACACATGTAAAAGGTTACCTACAAGTATTCTTTTTGAAGTTGCTTGATCATTCTCTTCCTTCCTTGATCCTTGCTTCCATTCCTTTCGCTTTTCTTTCTTTTCCTTCCTTGATCCAAAGCTAGAGTGCTCCAAGAAAACTCTAAGTGACCAAGAGTGAGAGAGAGAGAGAGACAATAATGAGAGAGCTCTAAACTTTCACTAACCAAGCTTACACTGTCTAAGACCAACCAACTAATCCTCATAAGACTGTTTATGAATAAGGCATATATTTTCTTCATTTTCAATTATTTTCCTTCAATTGCTTCCTCATTTTCAACTTGCAACCTTTTAGCTTCCTTTTCTCCTGATTTCCTTTATTTTCATAAATAAATGTGCCAAAAATGCTTTTTTCCTTTTAATGCTTTTGCCTTAGCCTTTTCCAATTTTCCTTAGCCAAAACACACATCCAATGATGCCCGCTAGGATATATTTGCCCAACATTAAGCTTGGAATACATTTCCCTTACTTGTGGTCTTATTTTACCTTTATTTACTTTTGTTACATGAAATTTTCACCAGGGCTGTTACAATTTATTAATCTAAGGGTCATATTTCTAGTGTTTAATATTATTCCCTTGGGTTTATAATCCCTTGATTTTTTGGTATTAATCCTAAAAAATCTAAGATTATAAACCCTAACATATTATTATACATATGTAGGATTAATATTAAAAACCCAAGGGACTATAAACCCTAGGATTAATATTATAAACCCTAAAATAAACATGGTTGACCATGGTTGACAATGATTGATTTTCATATTGAGAATAATAAAACCAAGGGATTAATACTAAAATCCCACAAGATTATGAACCCAATGTAATAATATTAAACTCAAAGGATTAATAATATAAACCCAAGGTATATAAACCCTAAGATAAATATTATAAACCCTAAAATAAACATGGTTGACCATGCTTGATTTTCATATTGAGACAATCCTTGTCACAATGCGATGTTGGACCATGCTTGACCATGGATGATTTTGATATCGATATAATATTTGTCATAATGTGACGTTGGTCCATGGTTGAGGATGGTTGATTATGATATTGAAACAATCTTTGTCACAATCTAACATTGGATCATGGTTGACCATAATTGATTTTGATAAACTGTGGTTGACCATGGTTCACCATAAATGAGCATGGTTGACCATGGTTCACCATGATTGATAGTATAAACCCAAGGGAATAATAAACCCAAGGGATTATTACTAAAATACCTATAAACCCAAGGGAATAATATAAACTGAAGATACATAAACCCTAAGATAAATATTATAAATCCTAAAATAAACATGGTATACCATGGTTGATTTTCATATTGAGACAATTTCTGTCACAATATAATGTCGAGCCATGCTAGACCATGGTTGAACCCTTAGATTAATAAACCCGAGGGATTGATATTAAAAACCCAAGGGAATAATAAACTGAAGGGATTAAAACTAAAACCCCAATGGAATAATATTATAAAACCAAGGCATATAAACCCTAAGATAAATACTATAAACACTAAAATTAACATGGTTGACTAAGGTTGGTCATTTTTGACCATGAGTGACCATGATTGACTATGCTTGACCATGATTGACGATGGTTGACCATGATTGATAGTACAAACCCAAGGGAATAATAAATCAAAGGGATAAATACAAAAAACCGAAGGGAAAAATATTAAACCCAAGGGAATGATATAAACCCTAAGATAAATATTATAAACCCTTGAATAAACATGGTTGACCATGGTTGATTTTCATATTGACACAATATTTGTCACAATACGACGTTGGACCATCATTGACCATGTTTGAACCCTTAGATTATCACAATTCAATGTTGGACCATGGTTGACCATGATTGATTTTCATATCGAGACAATTTTTTCCATAATGTGACGTTGAACCATGGTTGACCATAGTTGATTTTCATTTTGAGAAAATATTTCTCACTATGCGACATCGAACTATGGTTGATCATTATTGATCATGGTTGACTATGATTGATTTTATGAAACATGGTTGAGCATAGTTGACCATGATTTCTATTATAAAAAAGGCGAATAATAAACCCAAGGGATTAGTACCGAAAACCAAAGGGAATAATATTAAATCGTAGGAATATGAACCCTTAGATTAATCAACCCAAGGGATTGACATTCTAAAACCAATGGATTGATATTCTAAATACAAGGGAACAATAACCCAAGGGAATACTATTAAACCATAAGAATATGAACCCTTATATTAATAAACCTAAGGGGTTGATATTATAAACCCATGAGAATAATAAACACAAGGGATTAATACTAAAATATCAAGGGATTATGAACCTAACGAAATAATATTAAACCCAAGGGATTAATATTATTAACCCAAGGTATGTAAACCTTAAGATAAATATTATAAACCTTAAAATAAGCATGGTTGACCATGGTTGATTTTCATATTGAGACAATCCTTATCACAATGTGACGTTGGACCATGCTTGACCATGAATGGTTTTCATATCGAGACAATGTTTGTCACAACGCGATGTTGGACAATGGTTGATCATGTTTGATTTTCATATTGAAACAATCTTTGTCACAATGCGATGTTGCACCATGGTTGACCATGATTGATCTTGATAAATCATTGTTGACCATGTTTGACCATTATTGATCATAGTTAACCATGTTTGACCATTATTGACCATAGTTGACCATGATTGATATTATAAACCCAAGGGAATAATAAACCCAAGGGATTATAAACCCAAGGGATTATAAACCTAAGGGAATAATATTATACCCAAAGGGAATAATACAAACCAAAGGTATATAAACCCTAAGATAAATATTATAAACCCTTAAACATGATAGACCATGGTTTATTTTCATATTGAGACAATTTTTGTCACAATGTGACATTGGACCATGCTTGCCCATGGTTAAACCCTTAGATTAATATATCCAATGGATTGATATTATAAACCCAAGCAGTTAATACTAAAACCCCAAGGGATTATGAACCGAAGGGACAAATATTATAAACACAAGATATATAAATCCTAACATAAATATTATAAGACTAAAATAAACATGGTTGACCATGGTTGACCATGATTGATATTATAAACCTAAGGGAATAATAAACCCAAGGGAATAATATAAACTCTAAGATAAATATTATAAACCCTTGAATAAACACGGTTGACCAAGTTTGACCATGGTTTATTTTTGTATTGAGACAATCTTTGTCATAATGTGACATTTGGCCATGGTCGACCATGATTCAACCATTATATTAACAAACCCTTTGATCATGACAATGTAATGTTGGACCATGGTTGACCATGATTGATTTTCACCTTGAAACTATATTTTTCACAATGTGAAATTGGACCATGGTGGATTTTCATATTGAGACAATCTTTGTCATAATGCAACTTTGGAGCATGGTTGGCCATGATAGCTTTTATAAAACATGGTTGACCATGATTGACATTATGAACCCAAGTGAATAATAAACCCAAGGGATTAATACTAAAAACCCAAGGGATTAATATTAAAACCCCTAGGGATTATGAACCCAATGGAATAATATTAAACCCAAGGCATTAATATTATAAACCATATAAACCCTAAGATAAATATTATAAGTTACCTTAAAATAAACATGGTTGATATTCATATTGAGACAATCCTTGTCACAATGCAATGTTGGACCATGGTTGACCATGAATGATTTTCATATCGAGACAATCTTCGTTACAATGCGACGTTGGAACATGGTTTACCATGGTTGATTTTCATATTGACACAATCTTGCCACAATGCATTGTTGGAGCCCCATTGACCATGATTGACCATGGTTGATTTTGATAAACCACGGTTAACATATTAATATAAGGGTTTATAATATTAACCCTAGGGTTTATTAGCCACTTGAGTTAATTATTCATTTGTGTTTATAATATCAATCCCTTGGGTTTATTATTCTAAGGGCTCATATTACTGAGGTTTAATAATATTCATAAGGTTTATAATATTAATCGTAGGGTTTAATCCCTTGAGATTTTAATATTAATCCCTTGGGTTTCAATATTAATCCCTTGGTTTTTTAATAATTATCCCATGGGTTTAGTATTGATCCTAGGGTTTAATGTTATTCCCTTGGATTTATAATCCCTTAGGTTTTTAATATTAATTCCTTGGGTTTATAATATTAAACCCAAGTTTTATAAAATTAATCTTAGGGTTTGATGTTTATTTTGGGGTTTATTGCTAGTGATCTAACAATCCCTTGAGTTTGTTGCTAACACCTAATTGTTGAATATAAAAATTGGTTATGTTTTCTTTAATTATAATATAAGTAGTCAAATAAAATAAATAAGTAATTTTCCATTTAAAGTAGTATGTTTAATAATATTAATTAAATTAATCAAAATGTATTTTAAAATTTGAATTTTTATAGAAAATATTTATAAAATTTAAAATTGAAAATAATAAGATATATCCTTTTAACAATTATAAATAAATATAAATAGATATGAACTTCTAACCAATAATATAGTCATGTCTTTAAAAATAAAAGGGTTTTTAATTTTATATTTAAAAAATAAGTTACAAATATTTATGGGAAAGATATATTACAAAGAGAAATCGGTGTTATAATTGTATATGAAGATATACATTTTGAGTGGGCCTAATGGTTAAGATCACGTGTTTCCTCCTAAGAGATCACATGTTCAAAACCAAAGGGGAGTAGAGTATGTATGCCTTCGACTTGGTAGTTACATTGTTGTGCGGAGGTGGGTCCCTTGTCCCACAAACAAGGGGGTCTCATACACCAATTTGGTGTCTCGCGTGGTCGTCGTCTTAAAATTGCATAATAATAATAATAATAATATATTTATTGATTCCAAATTTCATAATAATAATATTAATATATTATTAATTCCTTGGATTTATTGATGGTGATATTGATTGTTGAATATGATAATTAGTTATATTATTTTATTTTAAATTATAATATCAAAGAAATAGTCCAATAGAAAAGAGATAAGTAATTTTTACACATAAAGTATTATGTTTAATAAGATTAATTAAGGCAGTGTTTTTTAAATTGAATGGCTTCATTTAGCTTTTTTTTTGTAAAACTATATTTATAAAATTTTGAAATTGAAAAATCAAATTAATGTATTTTAAAGGAAGATAATAATAAATATATTGTTAGTAATATAAATAAATACAAAAAATAGTTTTTGTATTTTTAAATTAGAAGGATTTTTTATCTTATATTTCAAAAAATATATATTATAAATATTTATGGAAAGAGGTATATTACAAACAGAGATCAATTTATAATTGTACATGAAGATATACATTTATTAATTCCTTGATTTATTGATGGTGATATTGAATAGTGAAATGGAGAATTAGTATTATTTATTTATTTATTTTAAATATTAATATTAATAAAATAATCCAATAAAAAATGACCAAGTAATTTTTCTAATTCAAATATTATGTTTAATAAGATTAATTAAATTAAGAACGCTCTTGTCACTTAGTGAAGAACGCTCAATTCTATTTAATGAGTTGAAGTTAAATTTTCTTGTATTTATTCCTAAAAAATGAGAGTCTACCTTAATTAAATCAAGTTAAGGGCATGAAGTTCAATTGTATGAACTGATTCCTAAATTTTAGGAGCATAGGTTGGGTTAAATTTAGTTGTAATCAGTTAAACTAGTTTTAATTTTTAATAGAACTAGTTGGTGGTTAGTTAAGTAGTGGGACATCAGCTTAACTCATAGATCATCTAGCTAAGTGATCAATAAGCTAAAAATTAGCTCATGCATGCAAAGAATATGAGTTTCCTAGTTGTGGTAGAGCTTCCAAGGCAGCTTACCCACAATTGTAAATTAGTTGGGTATACAAGTGTTGCATGAGTTCAAATGGTCAACCCTGAGGAATTGCACAAGCATTTTGGAGGAAATTCCTAATTAATAGTGGCCTATTTCCTCAAGAATTTCTTAAGAAAATAGGGGCTCAAGTAAATTGATGAAGCTTTCAAAATTACGGCTACCATTGAAGGAAAGTTGGCACAAATGTAGGGAATTTATGTCGTTAGATAGGAATGTGACCCTACTCACGAAGGTTAAGAGATATGCATGCAGCAAGTACAGTAGACTGCAGAACAGTGTGCCACGGACACTCAAGCTACATGAGACCTGCTGGATGGACTCCACACAAAGATCACCACACAAACAGAGTGACTCGGGATGAGTCACGATGATTGTGTTGGGGGCCTATTGGGCATGGGATCCGCTGCATCAAGTTTTGGGGCTTAAAGCCCAAGTTTTGGTCAATGATGGTGTAGAACTCTGCGAAGTATGGGTAGGGAGTACAAATTGTATAATCGAGTCATAAGGTTGTTCACCCTAAGAATTGTAATTTAATTTAAAGAAATGTCGACCTACCCATGGTCCATGGATCATGGGATTGTATAAATAGAGCGAGATTCTAAGTATAAAGGAAGCTTAGTAGAGAAGAGATAGAATAGCGAAGGCATGGTTAGAGCACAGAGTGGAACCTGAAGTGTACTGGGTCATAGTAGTAGGAAGAGGTTCTGCAGCTGAGTGCACAGAGGCCTAGTAGAGTCCACAACTGAGTGCGCAGGGCAGAGTCGGGTCTGTACTTGGAATTGACAATTAATAAAGAGAATTTTATTATGTGCATCTATTCTTGATTCTGTATTTTGATGTTATACATTACTATTACTCTATTTATTTATTGTGCGCACTTGATGAATACTCGTATAAATGCTTATATGTGAGTTTAATCTAAGTAGTCAGCTAACGAAGACTAATTAAGAAACACTTGGATAAATAACATGGGTTGTGATGTGGCTAGAACTACATGAAGACAGTATCACAGGGCGTGGGGTGCCCGCATGTGCGTGTAGAACAGTGAGTGCAAAAGTTGGACTGTGTACCAATCGCCACATATCAGACATCCCCAGGGTATGGAAACCTGGTTCTAGTACACTCCCATACTACTTCGGGTGAGACCGCAGTTCACGCTCCGTGAATTGTTGCCGAAAGGGCCAGTAGTACTGGGATTTGCTTGGCTAAATCACTTCCAAACCTAGGTCAGGCCCCACTAAGCCAACAGGAACCTCACTTAATATTTTTGTTTCTTATATCAACATTATTGATGGGTGCTTTGCGTACCATTTTGCTTTTAGGAGTCTTTGTTTTCCTTTACTATTGAGGCCCCTCATGTTCCATGAGACTATTTTCATGGATAATTTACACAAAAAGGATGTATAATGTGACTAAAAAGACATGTTTCAATATTTAAGTGCTTTGATAATGTCACTTCATGACTCCTATATTTCCTTAACCCAGGATCAAATGGTGAACTTGATGGCCTTAAGGGAAATTGACTAATGAAAGTATCAAAAAGATGTGACATTTGACTTTACCATATACAAGTTAATATACTAAAAGAACATCCATAACAATTTCATCAATCAATGAATCATTAAAAAAAAAATTATCCAAAGCAATTTCATCAAGCGATGAATCATTACATTATAAAATACAATCTATAAACCTTTTGGGAACTTTTTACCAAACCATGCTCAAAACCAACATATTTAATATTAATATTTAAGTATAAAATGGACAAAAACACATTTTCATAAATTAAATAACATGTTATTGAGCGTAAGAAATGTCACTAATAGAAAACTAAAAAGCATGCAACTAATGAGATTGACCACTCAAGGCCACCATAAGACAATTAATATATTAAGACCAAAATTAATGGGGGCAAAGATCTACAAAGGACAAAGACAAACCTATTTTAACTCTATAGTTTTACTAGGTGCAAGTTGAACATCTCAAGATATAATGAAGAGCAAAATTAATTTTATTGCATTAAGAAAACCCAAACACATTTTGTAACTTAGCAAGGAAGAGATGCATAATACCCATCAACACCTGGGATTAAGTTTTTTTTATATATAATTTAAACTTCTATCATAAAATCACAAATTTCGCACGAATGGAATGTTTAAAATCCATTTTTATAAAAAAACAAAATATAATTTTCTTTTAGTAAAAAAAATACTAAAAGCTAATATATTTTTTTAGGAAAATAAAAAAAAATTACTAAAACAAAAATATATATTTAAAACACTAAAACATAAGCAAATAATTTATTATTATAATAAATTTTTAGAATTTTTTAAACACTTCCCTCATTTCTAAATAAGAAAATAATAATAGAGAATAAGGACAGACCAAAAATCTTCCTTTCCATTGTAATGTGTTTCCACCATTCATTTCCACTCATTCGAGTTATTTCATAAAACAGAGTTATTTCACACTCTTTTGGGCAAAGTCTATTGAGTTTCACCTCTGATATTATATATATATATATATATATATATATATATATATATTATATATTATAATATTATATATATATATATATATATATATATATTCCTTGATGGATTCCTTGATATATTGATCAAGTTTTGATTCCTTGGAGATTAATTAGAGCAAATAAAACATGGAGTTCAACGCCTCTGATGGTGGACATGAGGCAAGGAAGGGGTTTCTATCGTGGTCATAACTCCAAGTTCATTGTCTCTGATGGTGGACGAGGCAAGGGAGGGGATTGCAGTCGTGGTCATGGTCGTAGAGTTTTCTATTTTACATTATATTAAGGGAGTTCAAAGCAATTTGAATGGAATCATTGTCATCACTAGGTATAATGGATTAAGTGTGATAATGGATAAAATGAAGTAATTATTTGTGAGCATTTGTTCTTGACTGAATATTAGGACCCATTTTATCATAGAGAAAAGTACATGCATTAAAAACAACTCAATATTTGATGTGACTTATTTTTCATTAAAAACAATTTACCTTTTGATGTGACATTCTTTTTTTGTTAAAATTTCTTCTATTTCTAACTTGAATTACAATTGTAATTTGAAATAAAGCTTCCAGTAACTCTTAATTTACCAATCGTGCATGGAAATCATAAGAAAAATTCACAATATAATATGAAGAATAAATGGGTACCTACTTCATATGCATTAAAAAATGCTTCTACTACTTAATGTGAATTACAAGTGTAATCTTAGTCGGATGTCCAATATATCTTAAACCATATTTTTATTTTAATTTTTAGTACTATTAAATGTTATTATGTCCTACCTCATTTTAAGGTTAGCATTGTAATAAAAATATGCATTGTGCTTTAGAATTAGTGCTAACATGTAATATTGATTTTGTTTCTAGAACACTACAGGTAATGACCACGAAGATGATGATACAGACTATGTTTAGATTACAACATATATCAAAGAAGATGATGATGAGGATGGCGATGGTGTTGGTGATGATTATGGATGATATTGCCATTTTTATCTTGTTATTTTATGTATGTATTGAAAATTATCAACACTATTTTGATGGATGTTGTGAATTTACCTTAGAATAATGGTGTTCACGAAAGATTTTGATCTGTTAATCACACATTTGAATCTTAGTTGATTTGATTAAAGATGATGAGGATATTTTTTTGTGTAAATCAGCTTTGTTATATTAGATGAGAATACATAGTATACAAAAGAACTACCAGAGTAGTAACAGACCTCCTTCTACTTATCATCGGCCATATCTATAACCAATGAACCCCAGAGTGTACCACGCAAGGCAACAGAGGAATGGGGTTCTTACAAAATAACCATGACATCAGTTCGAATACATGCAAGTCAAAGTATAGTAGAAGAGTAGCCCCTTCCAAAAGCCTACCAAAAAACCTTAGACATGAGCAACAAGAAAAAAACCGCCAGAAAGCATTCAAAACAGATTGCAGAGATTCAGTAGGTGTCCAGGACGATATAGTTCTTGGAGTTATCCTGCGCTGCTGATGCCTTGGCCTGGCTTGCCTGAGAAGGCGAGGGAAGAGCACTTGGGTAAGCGCTTTTGAGCCCCTTCGAAGTATCCCCTGCAATTCGGCCATCCTGATTGATGGTGTGCCTCAGAAGACTGATTAGAACAGAGAGTTTTTTTAGACCGTATCGAGTTGTTGTTCAAGGCTGCTAATTTTGAAATCCAACCCTTCCAGAATGGACGTGTGTTCCTCATTAGTAACCGCAATTTTCTGCTGGGCTTGCTGCACCTGGTTGGCATAGTCCCGTTGCATGCTAATGGCTTTGGCTAGCATTGTCTTCATTCTCCACATTTCAGTTTGGGTTCTCACAAATTGCGTAGCCCGCGTTGTGACCATACCAGGGTCTTGCACCCAGTCCACGTCCTTACCCACCTCCTGCGGTTCCAGACTCTTTTCTTCTTCGCTCATGATGGCCTCTAACTCTTCAATCTTCCGCTTCTCCTTCTGGGAAGTGCGGGTCTCATAAGCAGCTCTAGCCCTTTTCAATTCTCTGTTTTCCGAGGCATTCCTACTTCCCCCACTCACCATAGTGCCTCCTACACCTAACTGAATGCTATGCACCTTGAGGATTCAGGAATCGATAGTTTGCATGCCATTTGAAGAACTGGTAACCATTCTAATGCTTTGGTTGACCTTTAAATAGATGGAGCTGCTAAATGAACCGTAAACAATTCGCCCACTCTCCGGTTGCTTGCTTGTTCGGTTGTCATAATTACTAGTGAATGGGTTGGAATTCCATTGATGTTCCTGCGCATTGCCTTTGCAATCACCGATCATGATCATTTCTGTATTTCTCCAAACGTCCCATCTCTCGAAATGGCAATGGCGGCGAACTCCTTTCATGATCATAGTTACATTGAGTTTTGCCTTTGCCTGCTTAAGCATTGAATGCTCCTGTCAGTCTATCCTTCATGCTCCTACAGTCCTTTACTACCCTTCTCGGCATACACGATTATCATTATCATTTCATTTTGCTCATGAAAAACCTCGCTCACCTGAACTTATATTTCATTCATTAAATCCTGCCTCGAGAGCAGGGTGCATTTCTTTTTTAAATCTGGGCAGCTGACGTCCTGCCAATAGCTGTCCCAAATCTTGGTGGGGTTCTCTATGTCGACGTTTTCCAAGTGGTCTGCTATAGTGTTGGCCTTGCAATGTACCGCCTGAAAGACTAAACCTTTCAGCCACCCCAAGTGATCTGCTATGCTCTTTGTTACTTTTACTAATCGCCAGTGTTGCGTTACCTTACTCGCCTTTGCTCCAACATACATTCTTTTGGTTGTTGTGATAGCAAGCTGAGAATCGCCCTCAATTACTGCAGCTCCCGCTTGTAGGCTTTGCAAAATTCTGAGACCCTGTTCCATTGCTGTGAATTCTATTTCATTGTTCGTCCCTTCTCCTAAGGCTCTGCCATAGATATGTATAATTTCCCCATCGTTGTTCCTGATAACACCTCCAATGCCAGCGAGACCGGGGTTGCCTCTCGATGTCCCATCAAAGTTCAGCTTGAGGAAGCCGGTTGGAGGTTGCTTCCAGATGCTTGGCATGGTTCTGAGCTCCTGTTGATGACTTACAACCTCAATTTCAGCATCCCTATCCAGATCAAAGGTTTTCAAAATTCGTAAGTCACCACCCGTAGCTTTATCGTTTTGATCTGTTTTGCATTTAACCATAACCAGCTGTTTTATGTTTTGCTTGATAGTCTCGAAAGAATGGGTAATGTTCCTAGTTTCGTCAAGAAATACCCTTCTATTTCTTTCTTTCCATAAAGTCCAGGTGATGAACCCTGGTATTATCTTCCAAATTGTGTTTACTCTTTGATTGCCAGAGAAATTACCTCTCCATTTCTCGATGGTCTCCTGGATGGAATATCTGGTTCTTTCCATCTGCTGCATGACGTTTTCCACCCAATTCCACAGAGTATTTGCTAAGTCGCATGTATTGAAGAGATGGTTCATGGTCTCCTCTTCCCTATTGCACAAAGGGCACCTTGAAGGGCCATTGAAACCTTTCTTCCGGAGATTTTCCCAAGTTGGCGTCTTCCTTTGCATTAGCAGCTAGAGGAAGGTTCTAATTTTTGGCTAGATTTTAGAATCCCATACCTTGCTACTCCAAGCTACCTTTTCCAACTGCTCTACCTCTTCGATGCATATTCGAGCCTCTTTGAGCGTGAAGCTACCCCCACCTTTTTTCCCCATCTGAGCTTATCGTTGTCCCCTACCTTCCTAATTTTCCTTTTATCTAATATATTGTACATGTTGTTGGCATTGTTATTCCCTTCCCCGATGTTCTCTATTTCACTTCTTGCCCAGCTCCTCCAATCTGGATCTCTGTTATCTGGTGACCGGTAGTGGTGAACCATTAGCCTCCCCTGTTCTTGCAAATTTCTTTGTAATTCTGCAAACTCTTGTCTTTCTAATTTGGGAATTTGTTGCTAAGGATCTTCCCAAAAGAAGGCCGTTTCTCCATTGCGTATTTCCCAAAAGCTATTTTCCTGTATAATATCCCGATTTTTCCTTGCTAGGTTCCAAATTGGGGAACCCTCTAGACTCTCTTGGATTCTTATTAATTCCTGGATACTTTGTGTTGGAGCATATTTTTCCTTCCAGTGTCGAGTCCACTGTAAATTAGGTTCTTTCATCCATTTCCACCATAGTTTGTCCCCACAAGCTCTGTTGATAGTGAAGGGATCTAGAAGGTTTAGCCCGCCTAAGTGCTTGGGTTTGCATAATTTATTCCATGCAACTAGAGACCATTTCCTTTTCTCTGCATTTCCTGTCCATATGAATGTTCTCTAAATAGCTCTTATCTATTGAAGGACTCCTTGGGGTGTCGGGATGATGGAAAACATATATTGCGGGATAGCTTGAAGAACCGCTTTGGTAAGCACTAGCCTTCCAGCAAAATTGAGGGCCCTGTGAGTCCAGTACTAGCATCTTTTCTCTAGGGTAGCTAAGATCTTTTCCCAATGATATTTTTGCCACGGTTTATCGGTTAGAGGAGCTCCTAGGTACCTTGAAGGCAGATTGCCTCTTCGGAAGCCTAGAATGTACGAGAGATTCCTTTGTATAGCTACATTTGTATTAAAAAATAATATAGTTGATTTGGAAAGGTTTATATCCATACCTGAGGCCTCGCTGAACATATTTAGGATCCTTTTATAACCTTGAGCTTCTTTGACAGTTGGAGATCCATGAAGCATAGTATCGTCAACAAACTGTTGATGAGTGGTGGCTGGAATGGAGTGCAGGGGTTGCAATCCTGTGATCTTTCCTTCCTCCTTAGCTTTCTGAATAAGCCTGCTTCAGCCTTCCATTAGAATCACAAAAAAGGAAAGGGGACAGGGGGTCTCCTTATCTAAGACCTCGAGAGGGGGTAAATTGGTTGGGAGGGGCCCTGTTGCCTAGTATGGAGAATCTGGTCGATTTGAGTAGGGCTAGAATCCATTTGATCCATTAATTGGCAAACCCGAAGGCTGTCAAGATAGCTTCCATGTAGTTCCAGTTTACTTTGTCATAAGCCTTCGACAAGTCAAGTTGCATCATCATGCCTGCCACTTTCCTGGATTGCAGAGTGTGAACCATCTCCTGTGCCAACAGGATGTTGTCCAAGATTTGTCTTCCTTCAACATAGCCAGATTGTTCCTCTAAAATGAGGCCTGGAAGAATGGGCTTCAATCTATTTGCTATGACCTTAGAGATGATCTTATACAGAACGTTACATAAAGCAATGGGTCGAAATTTTGCAGGGGTAGTGGGTTCCTCTTCTTTGGGGATTAGAGCTAGGAAAGTGGAGTTTAGAGATTTTAGAATCGAGGTCGAACGGCGAGAGTCCTCCACCACCTCCCATACCTCCATCTTAACAATCTCCCAGCATGCCTTGCAAAAATTAATGGTGAATCCATCAAGTCCAGGCACTTTGTCATTAGGCATATCCTTTACCGCTTCCTCCACTTATTCTAATGAGATTTCTCTGGTCAACGCTAGGTTTTGCTCATTAGAAATAGATTTGGGAATTGATTTGATGAGTTCCTCAATGGCTTCAGCTTTTTCTATCTCTGGTTCCTGAGCAATATTGTTGAAATGCTCAGTAAGCAGGGTATAAATTCCTTGGTGATTCTCAATGAGATCCCCTTGTTCATTTTTGAGACTGAGGATCTTGTTAACCTCTCTATAATCCAGTGCCGATTTGTGAAAGAACTTGGTATTCTGTTCTCCTTCCTTGAGCCATTGTATCCTAGATTTTTGTATCCAAAGTATTTCTTCCTATTGACACCTATATTGCCATTGTTGCATTAAATTTTTTTCTCGGTCTGCTGTATCTGGATTACTGTCCCCCAGAATCCAATCGTTGTGTATCTTCTCTAGTTGCTCTTCTATCTTGGCTTTCTCCTTAAATATGTTTACAAAGACTTTTGTGTTCCATTCTTTGATTTTACTTTTAATGTGTTTTAATTTTCCCTGCAGTTTGTACATTTTGGTGCCTCTGATTTCCACTGGTTCTTGCCACCACTTCTCGACAAGCTGGATGAAGTTCGGGTGTCCTAGCCAAAATTTCTCAAACCTGAAGGGTTTATTTCTAGGTGTGCCTTGTATCATAGCCATCAGTGATATGGGCCAGTGATTTGATCCTCCACATGGAAGAATATCAGAGTCTACTATTACACCCTCCAGCAACAGACTTTCAGAAACAAGAAATCTGTCAAGACGGGAGGCGATTTGCCTTTCCCCTCCCCTTCTGTTGTTCCAAGTGTAAGCCCCACTCCTAGGCTGAATATCGACTAATTTTGCTAACACTATGAACTCTACGAAAGCTTCAGAATCATTGTTTAGCTTCCTGATTCCTCCCTTTTTTTCGAAAGCGAGGTTATCATATTGAAGTCCCCTCCTATGATAACCTTCGCTCTGGGATACCTAAGTTTCAAATTCATTAGCGAACTTAGTAACCTGAGTTTCTCTTCTAACTTTTGAGGCCTGTAGACATTAATGCATAAGTAGATGTCTAAGTTGCCTATTATTTGAAATTCTAAGGCTAAGAAGTGTCTGGATGCCTCCGAGGAGAGTATTTTGATAACATGAGGATTCCACCAAGTTACTAAACCTCCCTGCCACCCATGACTGTCTATTTCAATGTATTCCATTCTTCTACCTAGCTTCCTGTTTACATTTTGAATAATGTTGCTTGCACATTTAGTTTCTTGCACAAAAATAATATCTGGCTTTTCCTTTTGGACTTTCCTTTTTACAATCTTTGTTTAGTTTGGCCATTGAACCCTCTAACATTCCAAGAGATGACCTTCATTTCAATACATTAATATTTAAGATCCAATAGAGAAGGCGTCAAGAGCTTTCATCTTACCAGAGTTTATGAGCATATATCCCATTTCCTGAACTACTTCATTATTTGATTTGCATCCTCTTTTCTTCTTCTGATTGGAGCCAGAGGTTGTTTGAAGTACACTCTTTGTTCAAGGTCCTTTTCCTTTTGCTACGCCCAGTTTTCTATGATGCATTTCCATTTCGGCCTTTTGCTTGGCTATGAGTATTGCATTGATTTTCTGGATTTCCTCCTCCGAAATATTTTCCATCCCCTTCTTTCTCCAATCTTCTACCATGTGCTGGTAGATTGACTCCTTCCAGCCCTAGAACCTCCTGGAGTTCCATTTCCTCACTACCTATATCACTTGTGAACATTTCTGAGTCCTCATCTGCTCCTTCTGTGCCTTCTTGATTTTTTTTAGTGCTGTTTGGATTATCTTCCTC
The DNA here is from genome assembly GCA_000404065.3 of Pinus taeda. Classification (NCBI taxonomy): domain Eukaryota; kingdom Viridiplantae; phylum Streptophyta; class Pinopsida; order Pinales; family Pinaceae; genus Pinus; species Pinus taeda. The sequence continues at coordinate 331,778 of APFE031197977.1, forward strand.
CATATCTTTGGTTACTACTTCAGTCGTTGCTTTGCTTGATCCATTGTTCGTGTCCTCCTTATTCTGGTCCTCTAAGTCCTTTTTAGTTTCCAGTACTTCAAAAGCATTACTTGTGTTAGCTTTTGTTTCGCTTGTTTTGTTTGGTCCCCTCTTGTTTGCTCTCTGTCTTGCTCTCGATCAAGTGAAAGTATCTTTAAACTTTCCTTCCTGTTCCTTCGTGTGTGTTTCCATTGTTCTATTTAAAGGACATTCCCTAATTAAGTGTCCATGCTCATGGCACTTTCTGCAACGAAATGGAATTTGCTCATAGTCAATAGCTTGAAAGTAGTCCTCATCTCTGTATTCCAACCACAGACCTTCATGTAATGCTCCTGAAACGTCCATCTCCACACAGATCCGAGCACATGAAGTGTATCTTCTCTGCAATGTGGCCTCTGAAGCTTTGATAAATGTCCCTAACTTGTCACCTATTTGTTTAAGAGCGGCCGAACCCTAATAGCCTATTGGGAGCGCGAAGAGGCGGATCCAGACTGGAACCTATGTGAAGGTTTCGTTCTCTGGAAAAAAATTGGGTTTCCAGGGTTTCATGTAGAGGCTCGCTGAACCGAAGAAGTAGGGGCCTCCATCAAAGACTCTGTACAAATTTTCCAGATTGGAGAACACAATTGTGAAGAAACCTTTTGCTCCCAGTTGCAAACTGACATCTCCTTTGGGTTTCCAATGTTTTTTTATCCATTAACATAACACTCTTTCTGTTGGCCACAGTCCCATAAACGTGCAGATCACTGCATGCTCAGTCATGTGGTCTCTGTAGGCTTGTATTTTGTGGTCCATTAGTACCACTCTTAGGACTTCTGCCACATTTGGTTTTCATGGACCCTGAGTGGTTTTATCAGTGAGATTCTCTTGAGTGTTCTTTCGTACCTCATTTTCTTCCTCCGGAGCTGTGTACTTAGGGATTTCTTGCTCCTCTTCTTGATTATTCTTCTGTGCGGGGTTTGCTTGTGCCTCCTTTGCCTTGCTATTACCGTTGACTCTCCGGTTACTCTCTTTCCCTTTCAGCTTATGGGAAGACTACTCTGCCTTTTCCCTGTTTTCATTTTTGCTCTTGCTGGTCCCTTCCTATGGCTTTGACCTATCAAGCCCTACTATCTGCACCCCTTCCTGAGTTGGCTGTTTATTCATGATTATTTGCTTGTATGTGGGGGTCCCTATGGACCCCTCGTTTACCATTTGTCGGGTCAGGATCTGTCCCCTCCTGAACATTTCTGCAACCCTGACCCTGTTTCTGTCCAGCTTCAAACCCTAGATCTGAAAACCCGTGACCTGTTCCTTCTGCTCTCCTGCACTCTGCGTATATGAGATATTCTTTCTTGATTTCACTTAGAGACTAGAATTTTTTAAAGATGATGAGGATATTATTATTATTGTCTTGTTAATTTATATATGTGTTGAAAATTGTCAATGCTTTTTGATGAAGAATTATTATGTGTGATAATATTACTATTTTTGGATGTAATGTTGTGAATTTACCTTGGAATAATGATATCTGCAATAAGTGTTGATTTAGTAGTCATATATGTATATTGAAAATTGTCAATGATTTTTTGATGGATAATTGTTATATATGAGGATAGTGCTATATTTTGATGAATGTTGTCAACTACCCTTAAATTTGTTTACAAATATTGAGTTATCAATTTGAACTGTGATATCTTCTTAAATGTGTTATACATGAAAATACCTCCTCATCATCTTGAAGGAGACTGCTATGTTGTTGGTTGAAATACCCCTTTCTCCTAGACTATATAAGATTATAATACAAGTTATGTACCATGAGGACCACGTTATCCTAGTCTATAACAAGTTGTCCCCTTCATCTAACTTTTGTTAGCGAAATTCTCACTCAGTCGCGAGGAAAAAAGCTCGATTTAACTATAATGTGACACTCTTGTTCACTTTCGGAAACTCATATGGTGGAATGTGATCTCTTTATCCTCATCTTTAGCTTTTTCCTAAAAAAGAAAAGCATACAAAATTGGGAAAGAGCCATAAAGCATGGAGAAGCTTTTTCCTAAGCACAAAATCATATGAAAAGTGGAAAAGGCCATTTTTATATGAGGAAATGTTAGTCACCCAAAATATTTCGCCCAAATTGGACTAATGAGCAATTTGGGAAATCTTCATAACCTTCACATTCCTATATATTGGAGGCTTGGCCATTCAGAAAATGATGGGAATTCTTGTATTGTCACGTTGGTGAGATCTATCTTGAGAGGGAGAGTTTTGGAGCTAGGAGTTGGGGGAGGTGTTGCTACAATTGCATCTTATGGTTGTAACTTTCCTCCAACTCATTTATTCATATATATTGGTTTTCCTTTCTTCCATATGATGTTATTCATTATTTACTTAGTCTATTTAACTAATGAATGTATTGGGTTTTGGTTTATATTTATTTATTCAGTAATATTTATATGTTTGTGATAGTTTTGATTATCAAGATATTATGCTGTGAAGGTTTCTCTATTATCTCTCATATGTGTAGGACCAAGCTTTGGAGCTAGGTAGGGGTGCATCCCAACTACATTAAAAACTCGAACATGACCTGCATGCGAGGACTCACATGAATTCCTTTCTTTCTCTTATTCTATACTCTACATCTTAATCTACTATGAATCATAAGTCTTAGAACAACCTTTCTCTTAATCGGTTTATCCTTGATTTCCAAGATAAACTAAAAAGGTTTTATGTTGATCTAATTGTGCATTAAATCCTATAGAAAAATGATATTTAGAAATTGTAATATATTTCATTATTTAATAAAGATGGTTGGTTTCGACCTTGTTCACCGGTGTTTTAAATAGACTATTATGTCTCGACCTGGTTCACCGGTGTTTTAAATAAACTGTTGGTTTCAACCTAGTTCACCGGTGTTTTAAATAGACTGTTGGTTTCAACCTGGCTCACCAGTGTTTTAAATCTTCAGCGACTTACGGAAGTGCCGAGACCAAAAGCTGGTTCACTGGTGTTTTAAATCTTCAGTTTCTTGCGGAGCTGTCGAGACCAAAAGCGGAGTTACGGATGTGTTAAAAAACCATTTGCACACAGAAGCCACATCTAAACCTATGCGACACTCTGATGAGTTGTGTATAATTAACAATATTTTATTAGTTATTCGCATAAAATTAAAGTTCACACTTCCCTTTTGGGCTCGACCCAACCACTACAATCTACAGGGTAGGCCTGGATTTCTCTTTATCGTAACAAGAAGAAAATTTGTTAAAATTAATATGTTAATATTTATATAAAAAGTTATATTTAATTTTCGCACAAATACTTGGAACGCTATTAATCACCTCACGTCTCACACAAAGGATTGAAGTTAAAGAATTAATTTTATTTTTTATTATTAAAAAAAAATTAAAAATATAAATTAAATATAAAAGTTTAAATTTATATAATTATTGTTGTTGGTTTATTATATGTTTTTCATGTTTTAAAATATGTTTTAATTTGGAGTTGTCTTTATCGTGAAATCTTGATTTGTGTTATTTAAATTGATTTTTTAATTTAACATATGGATTCAACAACCTAAAAAACCTCAAGGGCACTTGGATTGTGCAGAGTTACCCATTAAAAAAAAAAAAAAAAATGCTCAGTTATTTTATTTATTCTGCTTTATTATACAGTAGGAATCTTGACTTACCATTTTTTCTCTTTCCAATGTTGTTTTATTTGTATTTATAAGTAGATTTATAGTTTGATATTTAATTTTAAACTAAATTTTTTTTAATTCTTTATATAATATAGTTTTTATGATTGTATATTAGGTTATTTATTGTCAATAAATTTTAAGATATTAATGGATATAATTAAAATTAAAATATATATTTTTTTTATCACTTTATTTTATTTTTAATACATCATTTTATTATAATTTTTCAATATATGATATATTAAATTATAAAAATAAATAAAGATTATGTAAATTTATGATATATTTTACTAAAATAAAATATGTGAATAAAAATGAAATGTATTTATAGTTAAAATTGATAGAGTGGAAGTGATTATATAAATTAGTACGAAGAAAAATATTTATTTTATAATTGTGAGAGATAAATAATAACATAATAATAATAATATATAATATATAAAAATTATTATGTATAAATATTATAAACTAATCTAAGTTGGAGTTGAGCATGAATGGTTTCGTAGAATATGTGTATATCAATTAGAGCTATGGTTAGTTTTATTGTGTGTTTTTATCATAGCTACATTAAGGAGTATTTTAAGTAGGCAAAAGAGGTTGAGTGGTGGAAAGAAGCTTGTGGTGTGAGTAGCTCAACTATTGACTATATGTTAAAACGATAGTCGCAATGGTCATTTAGTTATTTTTAGTCCTAACAATTAGTCTCGGTTTTGTCTATTGTATAGTAAGGGGAGAACAAAATCAATATGTATAATGTTTATCACCTTACGCAAAAGTCAGGGTATGAAAACCTCACTACACAAAGAAAGAAGTTAGGAAATTCCTTGGTGCAACCATATTCTTCTAGTTACTAAGGTTCACAATGCTGAGGGATATTATGACTTTTGGAAAAACAAAAAATGTTAAATAAAGAAATTACATTGCAAAATATAGTCATATGCTCAAAAAATTGAATGATGCAGGTTGTTAATTTGAAAACCACACTGGTGCTGAAGATGGAGTCAATGGTGTTGATGTTTGGTGAAGGAGACTCCTTGTGATTAGAGCCACAGTGGTGTGTGAACACCCTAAGGGTGTTTACTCCAATTTGTGCAATCCTGGCAAAAGCAGGTGTATTTCCCCAGGAAGTTCTAAGATGTGTTATTTAGGCATTCAGGTTGCACAGGAGCACATGATGACACAAGTTGTGGAATGAACTGCCTACATAGATACGACGGTGGCAGGTGTGCTCATACGCTAGCTTCAAGTCAATTTCTGTAAGACCTTAAGACTTTGATAAAGCATACATTTCATGTAGTGGTGCATGGACTTATCAAGTTTTGGAATGGACCAATTGGATAGTTACTAGGGTGGGAAGTGTACTGGTATCCTAGCTTGAGGGGGGGAATGTGCGAATTTGAGATGGATGATGAAGCATGTACGTGAAAACATATCCCAGATAACTAGTAGATATAGTGCCTAGTTACCCATGTAGATAATAACCTTTTTATATGGACTGTGATAGAGTGTTTGAGACTAGTTTAATCTCCCTGATTTGAGTTTAATGGGGAGATTGTTAGGGTAGTTTAGGTAAACTTAACTCAGTCAAGTTTAGCTAAACCTGATCGACAAGTTCTCCAACTCTTAAAGGATAACCTCAATTTGGCATCGAATCAAATCAAACAATAGACAAATCAAAATCGTAGTGAAAGAAGTTTTGACATAGTTGACTGGGTATTTTTACAGATACAATCAAACAAACAAATGTCCCTCAAGTAGGCTAAGAAGGATAATAAATTATCACCCAAGTACTATGGTCCTTACAAGGTGTTGCAAAAATATTGGTACTATGACACACAAATTGTATTTTCCTGCATCTTCTCGAATACACCTAGTTTTCCACGTGCCATGCTTAAAGAAGATTATCGGTGACAAGCTCCCAATTCAAAAAAAAAAAATTCAGCTTGATGATGAAGGAAAAATCATATTGGGGCCTAAAGAAGTCAATGAAACAATAACCCAAAAACTACGAAATCGATCAATGATATAGTATCTCATTAAGTGGAAGACCTTACCTGCTAAAGATTCCACATGGGAGGATGGGAATTTTATACAAAAGAAACCAAAACTACTCAAGTGTTGAGGACACCACTTTTTTTAAGGATAGGGGCATGTTAAGTCCCTATAATACTGGTGTATCTCCTTATTATTGTTGTTGTGCCCATGTATCCCCCATATTGTTATTTTTGTGCCCCATAGAAGCCCAATATTGTTATTATTGTGCCCTTGCATTATTATTATTATGTAGGTTCTGATTATATTGTGACACTTTAGACTCCTATCTATAACAAGTATGTATTGTCATTTATATCATCTAAGAATTTTTCATTTATGTGATGTAATGGAAGTTTCCCGCTTGAAGAGGCTAATTTTCAGGTCGTTTCTCTATATTTTCTTTTGTTTTCTTATTTGGTTGCATAAGACTCTCATAAACCTAGAGCACGAAAATTGTCAGTAACTTGACCGAGTCAAGTTTACCTAAACTACCCTAACGATATCCCCACTAAAATTGATTCAGGGAGATTAAAATGGTCTCATTCACTCTATCGAAGTCCATATAAAAAGGTTACTATCTACATGGGTAACTAGCCATTATATCCACTAGTTGTCTAGGACATCTTTTCATGTACATGGTTCATCAACCATATCACATTCGCACATTGTCCCCCTCAAGCTAGGATACCAGTACACCTGTCACCTTGGTAAATATCCAAGTGGTCCATTCCACAAGTTGATAAGTCCATGAGCCACTGCATGACATGTATGCATGATCAAAGTCTTAAGGTCTTACAAAAATGGAACTGAAGATAGTGTATGAGCACACCTAACACCCTCATACCTATCTAGCTAATTCATTCCAAAGCTTGAGTCATCATGTGATTATGCACAACATGCATGCCTGAATAACATGCCTTAGAATTTCATGGGGAAATACACCTGCTTATGGCAAGATTTCACAACTTGGAGTAAACACCCTTAGGGTGTTCACACACCACTATGGCTCTCATCACAAGGAGGCTCGTTCAGAAAACTTCAACACCATTGATTTCATCTTCAGCACCAATGTGGTTTTCGATGTAACTGTTGGAAAATGTAACTGGGTTCAGTCTTTATTATTGTACCTGAGTTAAATGTAATATATTTGTCAAAATAACGTGAAAATAAATTTATTATCAATTTGAATTGACTTATTAAAGCATGGGCTTCATGCTTGGGTCAATTATAGTTCAAGCCTCCATTGTAGGCTTTAGGTTATTGTCAAATTCATTTGTTTTTGGGTCAACAATTCCTCCATCAATTCATCCTCTTGAGAAATTCATCAACTCTACCTCTTCATCAAAGTTCTCAAATCAGCTTCTCCAAATTCAGCCTCAAAAGAATAATTATCAAGTGAACTTATCTCGGCCCAAAACAAAGTCATAACTCTTCATGATTCATGTCAAATCATTTAGGATGGGAAAACCACTATATATATAAGCCTGGGATATTCACATTATACTAAATCAAAACTTGCAATTTCAGAGAAAAATTTCAGTGATCACAGAGAGGAAGTTTCGATGCATCTCAGAGGAATTTTTTGGTGAAATCTCAGAGACAATTTCGATGCTATTTATAGTGAGAAGTTTGGATATTAGTGAGACATACCCTTAGTGTTATCATAGTTAAGGAAATGAAAATTGTTCATTTTTCCATAGTTTGGTGCTCCCACATTTTGATGCTATCACATACTAAAATCTCAGTGCCTATATTATCTTGGTGTAACCGCAATATGGTGCGATCGGTGCCACCATAGAAATGAAGTCTATCGTTGCTATTACAATGATATGACCTCAGAGGTATTGCAGTGACAATGGCTTAGTGAAACCTCAATGGAAATTATTCAATGTTAACGCACTAAAAGGAAGAAGGGTGACTTCATGGAGGTAGTCTCGAGTTTAGATTGTAAGGGCCTCAGTCATCTCATATTTTGAATCTACTGAAGGATGAATTTATGACTGGGTTTTCCCCTCGATGGTGGTTTTTCCCTAGTAGCGTGCTTATATATTGTGTTCTCTTATTTTGTTGTTTGGCATTAATCTTGATGATAAGGAAAAATAATTAAGAGATCTAATACTAATAATGAAAACATCACAGGTTAATTCCATTATAAGGGAAATCATTTAAACTGTCGACTCCTAGGATTTCCCAACATGGTATCAGAGCTATGGTCAAGGTCAAAGGAAGTTTGAAGATCACCTATATATCTTTAAAGTATTCTCAGTAAAAGGAACTTGTTTACATTGAAGATTAAGATCAAGAACATATCTTGAAAGAATGGATAGTTGATTATAGTAATCTAGTTCATTTATCATATTAAAAATACCTTACATAAAAGGGAGGATTCCATTATTCCTCAAGGTGACAAGATCAGATTATCTCTGAATTAAAGTTTTATTATCACAAAAGTAATCTCGATGCAATCACATAAAGATAGTCGCGTGAAGAAGCTTAGATTGGTTGTTGAAGCGATGAATGGATAAAGTTCAGAACTATCATAGTTTCAAGCCTCTTACAATGAATACAGGTTGGTTATATCTCAGTTTTGTTATAGATAGGAGGTCTCTGTATCTCGGTGCTATCTCAGTCACCATATGAACATAGTCTCAGTGCTTTCAGAGTATTATCGAATCTCGTGACCTCAATTCAGTGTTATTTCAGTGATACCAATATGGCGTATGAGACTCGGTTCTATCACAATAGTGATATTACTATAGGAAAGGTTCAATGTTGTTACAAGGGTGAGGACTTTGCATCACATACTCAGAAATTTGAAAAAGACACTTTAGAATTTTAGTGATATTACAAGGTGATTTGGTGCTACTTCAGTATCATAGTTTGGGTGCCACTACAATGACCACAGTTCAAAACCATCACAATGGCTTCAGTTTGGTAATATTACAAGTAACAACAGTTCAATTCTCTTTATAATTTCTAAGTGGTGTTATAGTGATAAGGTTAAAATAATCAGCCTTCCACTCATTAAATAAATATCAAGAACAAGCATAAGGTTCCATCTCAAAGGAAATATAGTAAGTATTTAACAAAATTCACCTTCAATAAGTCTAATAAGCTATAAAATCAAAAGTACATAAAACACAAGGTACGTATATCCATAAGTTTCTTATGGTTCATATAATTCTTATTTATAGCCAATCTAGGGTGAAGATTGTAGTTCCTAGATAACACACTAAAATCCTATATTAGAATCTTAATCTTTATCTTCTAGGATTTACAAGTAGTCTAGGATTTCAAGAAAAATACCAATGTTGACTGAAAGAGTAAATATGTTGATCTCCATAGGATTCCATCTAACTTAAGAAATTAAATCATGTTCTTGGTATCATATGTCTTTTCTTGAGAGCATGTCTTACAGATCATGGTTGAATACAAGAAGAAAACTTCAAGGAATACTTATAAGGTTTGGCCATCTCTAGGTATGTCTTAGTCTATACACCTTATAAATTCTCTTAAAAGATACATTTATCTTATTTTGAAATTTGTGTTACATTACTAATATGGTTATGTCTAGCAGTATTGAATCATAATGATTCTTGTTCTGGGTAATTCATCTCTTGATAAATCTACCCCCTCATATTCTTAATTGACTTTATAGAACCCTAGACAAGTTCTCCTAAAAACTCTAACCTAACAGTATGCTGACAAAGTGTGAAACCCTAACCTACTTAGGGTTATTATGAAATGTTATTTTAAGTTTTTATTGATGATGTCATGTTTTGGATTTTAGTATGATCATGAAATTTAACTTGTTAGGGTTGAATGATGTTTGCCTGAGATCCTGAACCTTTGAAACTTTGGAATAGTTGGGTTTTCTTTGCTATGTTATGAAACCCTAGATATATAGGGTTTGGTTGGGTCTATAAGCAAAATCCCCTAGAATTCTAGGAATAGAACCCTAGGTATGTGTTAATTTGGTTGAAACCCTAGCCTGGTCTAGGTCGTTATATGTCTAATATATTAATTTTTTCTGACATATGATGTGCTTAGGCATGATAATGAATTCCTAGATATGAGTAATTATTGATGTTCATGAGTCTTAGGGTTTGGAAACGATCCTCAGTCAAAGTTTGATGTTCTAGGATAATGTTGCCTTGTAAATATAAGTTTTTGCAGCTAAACCCTCGTAGTAGTTAAATTATCTAGTATGTGTGATATGACAATCTGGAATCTATCTATATAGTGAGCGTTGAGATTGTGTAAATACGAAATCTTGGTTTTTATATCAAACCCTATTAGATGCTAGTCATGATGTTGATTATGTTATTATTGGCTTCGATTATTGAAGCTCATGTATAAAATCTAGGGTTTACATGAAATAATGTTAGGGAATCTAACATATGAAATTTGAATATTGTTAGATAAGGTTTTCTATATGGAAAATCATGTCCTGTCATTGAAAGAATATTGAAACAATAGATATGATGAGTTTGATATCTTGATGAGTTGTGGTTGTGATTTAAGGTTTGTAAATAAACCTGGGCTAGAAGTTGAAGTATATTCTCTTGTTGACTATGTCTAATTCTTCCATTGTTATAAGATTTATGTTATGGCTAACTTCATGCTGTTATAGTTTTGTTTGTACTTGCTATCTAAGTTGTGTAGGTACACAATCTTCTAGGTGGTGAAGATGATGGAAAGAAAGGTTGATGTGATGAGCATGATATGAATGATGATTATGACTCTGTAAAAACTATGGAAGCCAAGAAATATTATCCAATGATGAAAAGGAAGAAGCTAATCACCCTTGGTTAAGAGGGATCCTAGATAGAAGAGGTCTCCTTGAGTTTAAGAGGGAGTCTGGATAGAGAAAATCTCCCTGGTTGAGAGGGAGAGCATAGTTTTGATTGGAGAATGAAGTTTCAAGGATATTTTGTTGTATGTGAAGTTGAAAAAGAAATATTTGGTAGATAGGCCTATCATGTTGAGAAGAAACATTAGGAAAACCCTTAAGGTTAATGTTTATTTATAAATATGTGAAAGTATATTGTTGATTGGCGTTGTGTTTAAATCTCTCAAAGGTTTTGATATCATGTTGATTTATCGATCAAATTGATTGGGAGAGATTTGTTGTCCTTGATATGCTAGATCAAGTAGAGGCTTTGTGAGTGAAGCATTTCCTGGGAGGACATCTAGACGACACTTTGTGTTTATTTTAGGTCCCATGGTAGGAAGGGTAGCATGGGTCATAGATCTTTGACCATGGATACACATCTAGGTCCCTGGGTTGATGGTTAGAAGTAAGCCTGATGGTACCTAGAGAGGTTGAAAGCTTGAGTCCATATTAGTCCCACTTTGATAGATTTTCCTGGTTAGGAATCTAGTATGTGGCATTGTGGTGCATAAATTATTGGGAGACCAATGGACAGATTTTCCTAGTCAGGAATCTAGTCCATGGCATTACAGTGCCTAAAACTGTTCATATATGATGTGGTTTTAGATCTTCCATGTACCTCTTTGGTTATATGTAAATATGAATACCTCCCTAGTTAAGACAGAGTATTGAAAAATGTAACTGGGTTTGATCTTCATTATTGTACTTGAGTCAAATGTCATATATTTTTGAAAACAAAGTGAAAATATTTTTATTATTAATTTGAATTGACTTATTAAAGCATGGGTTTATGCTTGGGTCAATTATAGGTCAAGCCTCCATTGTAGGCTCTAGGTTATTTTCAAATTCATTTATTATTGGGTCAAATATTCCTCCATCAGGTCATCCTCTTCAACAAGTCATCAACTCGGCCTCTTCATCAAATTCCTCAAATCAGCTTCTTCAAATTCGGCCTCAAAAGAATAATTATGAAGAGAACTTATGGCAGCCCAAAACAAAGCCATAACTCTTCATGATTCATGTCAGCTCATTTAGGATGGGAAAACCTTTATATATACAAGCATGGGATATTCACATTACACTACTCACAACTCGCAATTTCAGAGAAAAAATTGGTGATCATAAAGAGGAAGTTTCAGTGCATCTCAGAGGAAGTTTTTGGTGAAATCTCAGAGACAATTTCAATGCCATTTATAGTGAGAATTTCATATCTTAGTGAGACATACCCTTGGTGCTATCACAATTAAGGAAATGCAGATTATTCAGTCTACCACATTTTGGTGCTCCCACGTTTTGATGCTATCACATACTACAATCCCGGTGCCTATATTGTCTTTGTGTAACCACAATATGGTGGGCTTGGTGCCACCACAAAAATGAAGACTATCATTTCTATTACAATGATATGACCTCAAAGATCTTGCAGTGATGATGTCTTAGTGAAAACTCAATGGAAAGTATTCAATGCTAACACAATGAAAGAAAGAAGGGTGACTTGATGCAGGTGCTCTCGAGTCTAGATTGTAAGGGTCCTGGTCGTCTTATCTTTTGAATTTAATGAAGGAAGAATTTGTGACTAGGTTCTGCTCGAGGGGGGTTTTTCCCTAGAAGCATGCCTATATCTTGTGTTCTCTTCTTTTTTTGTTTGGAATTAATTTTGATGATAAGGAAAAATAATTAAGATATCTAATATTAATAATGAAAACATAACAAGTTAATTTCATAAAAAGAGAAATCGTTTAAACTTCTAACTCCTAGGATTTCCCAACAGTAACAACCCATGTCATTCAATTTTTGGAGCATATGACTATCTTTTGCACTATAGTTTCTTTATATAACATTTTTCACTTTTCCAAAAGTCATACTTTTCCTCACAGGGTTGTCAACCTTAGTAACTAGCAGAATATGGTTGCGCCAAGGAATTTCCTAACTTCTTGCTTTGTGTAGTTAGGTTTTCATAAAATGACATTTATGTAGGTGCATAAACTTATACGTATTGATTTTGTTCTCCCCTTGCCATACAATAGAAAAAGCCTGGACTAATTGCCAGGACTCAAAAAACTAAATGACTACTGCGACTATGGTTTTAACATATGGTCAATAGTTGAGCTACTCACACCACAAGCGTTTTTCCACCACTCGAACTCTTTTGGCTGCTTGGGCTACTCCTTACTATAGCTATGATAAAAAACACACAATAAAGCTAACCATAGCTCTAATTTGATTGTACACACATATTCTACGAGACCATCCATGTTCAACTCCAACTCTAGGCTATTTTTATTATTTATACATTGTGACTTTATATATTACTATATTATTATTATGTTTTTATTCTATCTCCTCTTAATTACAAAATTAAAGAAAAAATTGTCTAATACTAACTCTCTCTAATATTTCTTTCCAATCTATCTTTCTTTAATATAAAGAATATTTCATTTTATTCCCATAATTTATTTGAATAAATATATTATAAATTTACATAATATTTATTTATTTCATAAATAATATATCAAAATTTGTTAAATTAATATAATAGAATATGTATTAAAAGTAAATAAATAGTTAAAGGTTTATATTTTGATTTTTATAAAATCTATTGATGATGATGATGATGATGGTTAACGTCCATTGAGATAAAACTTTGGTCTATTGGACCTAAAGAAACAAATTATTTAGTTTGATTTAAGATTTTATTCCTATGCTCAAAAATCTTGGAGAGAAGCCTCCCGAGCTCGCTATAATTTTGACATCCTAAAAGGCCATGAAGGTCATTATTGCAGCAAATATTATGAAACTTAGATCTAACGTGGTTGTATGTAGGGTACTCTAAGAGGAAGTAATTTTCATCCTTGATGTTCATATTATCACAGAGATGGTTGATCCTTTCCATCCATGGTGTTTTAGGAACTGCCCAATGACCCATTTCACTATGGAGCTCATGAGAGTTCGTTCTAATCTTGGCTATATTAATTTTCTTATTTGAGCTAGTTAAAACAGAGAGATACTTTTGATCTTCTAGGGTGGGGTTGATGACCTCCTTATAATATCTTAATTTTCTTTTAGCTGCTATATCTTTCTCACACCACATTTTTTCTTTAAACTTAGAAGTAACAATATTTTTAATGTTATTAATGTTTTTCAATGCAACATTCTCGTTGATCTCCCAATGGTTTAATCAGACCCTGGTGTCTTTATACCAACCTAATTTGAGCCTTAGGTGGTTTTGGCTGGAATTTAAAGCTATCTTAGGAAGTCTATGGTCTCCTATGTTATTGATTTTGTGCTTTTACAACAAAAGCCTAGTCATAGTTAGGATCTCGGTAGGAGAAAGACCCACTTCTATAAGGAGAATAGGATAGGGTGTATTTCTTTTAATTTTGAGGTTATACATTATAAAACACTTTTGGATTTGCTCAATATTTCTCCAGGATTATCTAGAGATGTTGCAACCCCAAACCTCACATCCGTATAAAATAATAGGAGTGACTAAAGTTTCAAAGAGGAACTTCTTTCTATCCCACAATATGAGGTTTTCCATTTTACAATTATTTTCAAGACTAAAATAAGCTTTCCACCCCCCATTAATCCTTTTCTCAATGCTATTGTTCCAATTGAGCTTGTGATGAATATCAATTCCTAGGTACTTGTAAGAAGACACTTACTCCAAGTTACTACTGTCATGCATAAAATTAGCGTAATTGTCCTTCTTGGATTTGATAATCACAAATTTTGTTTTGTTAGTGTTAAGAGTCATACCTATGGTAGAGTAGAAATCCTTAAGGAGTCTAAGTTGCTTATCAAGATCAAATGGGCACCTTGGAGAAGAACAATATCGTCAACATAGAGAAGAAGGAAGATGACTATCTATATAAAATTCTTGGAAAATAGTAATAACCTAAGCGAAACAATAATATCAAACCTTATTTACATTAATGATTTAAAAAATAATTTAATTTAAATTATAATTATCAAACTATAAATCTAATTTTATAAGTACAATAAAACAACATCTAGTGAGGATTCATTAATAATAAGAAGAATTACCTTTAAAATGAAAATTAATATTTGAATCCGAAAAGCATATAATAAGTGAATGACAATAATTATATTAAATTTAAACTTTTTATATTTAAATTAATTTTTTGAAAAAAATATATTAAAAAAATAAAATTACTTTTTATTAGATCTTAGGTTTTTGTGATATAGGGGAGGGACACCATTACCTATGCACCCTCTTCGCCACCTCGCCTATTGCCACGTGATAGGCATGAAACTAGTACGCCAACTTTCCGTCATGGAGGTCCACGTGTTGGGCACCGTGTCAAGCAGTTAAAACACTGTTATGCACTCTGTTTAGGGTTGATTCCACGTCATTTGTGTGATGTTTTACTTGCAATTTTTTTTTCTGTTCGGGTGCGGTTGTTGGGCGAATCCCTCCACTGAAGATGGCACGGGACGACTCCAGAACCTACGCGCTTCATCCGCCATGGTTGAGCTGATGTCCAACATTGTTCGAGGTTACGCGTCCATGGTATTTATTGTGGTTTTCTGCCTAGATTTGTTGGTCATTCTAGACTGTTGGTGGTTTAGGGTTTCTTTGGTGGTGGATTAATTCGGGTTTTTGTTGTTTGGGGAGGAGCTAGTAGCAGTTTCAGCCAGTTCAAGGTTGAAGGTTTTTAAAACAGGTAATTGTAGGTTTTTGTGTGGTTTGTTGGTTTTTTTTGGTTTTTTTTGTTGTCTAATGGCTAATTTCCAACTCGTTGTAGGTGTGGCGAGCTCCCGAGAAGGTCTGGCAAAGGTGTGGCAACCATCCATGGCTTCTATCCAGTAGGATTTTAATCCTACTAGCTATTTCTATGTGTTTTTCATCACAAAACACCTTATTGGAACTTTTGTTAACTTTGCATGGCAGGTTTTGAGAGTTTAGGGTTTTGCAGGTTAGGGGTTTAGGGGTTTAGGGTTTTTATAGAGCATAATGATATCTACTTACCTCTGACATTCTAACAACAATGTTTGTGTCTTAGGCCTCAAAGGGGTTTGTATGAGTTAAAAACCTGCATATATTCAGTTTGCATGATTTTGTTGTTTTTTTAGACTGAAATCGTGTTACATTAGGTTCAGACAAGTAATATTAGGCCTCAAAGGGGTTTGTATGAATTAAAAACCTGCAAATATTCAGTTTGCCTTATTTTGTTGTTTCTTTTAAACTCAAATCGTGTTCAGAGGTTTCCCTGCTCCCGAAGCGACACCAGCTTTCGATGTGATGACTTTGCCTGCATGTGATAACTTGAACTGTAGTAAAGATTGTCCTTGAAGGGCCGATCTCCCCAAATCATCTCTTCTGCCAAAAACTTTACTTGCAATAACTTTGCCTGCAATAGAGCTCGTCATTTTCCTTCAAGTATGGATTTGTCAAAATGGTCCCCCTGCTATGGTTGTTTGAAAAAAACGAAATAGTGTTTAATTTTTTTGAATTCGGAAGATACAAGTAAAATTATGTTATTGTTGTCAGCATTTCCTTTCTAGCATTTGTATGATCTCCAGAAATTTGTGGACTCTTATTCTTATACAAAGATGATATTAGTTTGTTTAGAGAAAGTGTGACCATGATAGCACCAGTGAGGGTGCATTTGTGGCCCTAGTATTCAATACTCCTTATGGCTACCATTTTCCTCCTTAATGTTCTATTATGTTGAATTTTCCCATGGAGCAAGTGTATAGAAGCATTTCATCCCTTTATTCTAATGTCGTATGGTTTTTTCCATTAAGTCAAAAATTGGTGTACATCTAGAGTTAAATTACATTGTAAATGGGTAGATTTTTTGTTTGAGATATACTTTCTAATGTCCTGGAGTGTGGAATGTCCAATGTACCACTTACTTGCAACTTCTCTGGCTCTTGTGTGTCCACTACATCGATCACACTTGTATTGGCTCAAAAATATTATAGAGAAATCAACCTAGTATACCCTTTGGCTCTATTGAGTTAATCTTTGTGCTCTAACAGTTAACTACTTACTGTTGGATATGTTTTGGTCTCGATTTAGTTTGATAATCTGGGAGGAGGGTAGATTGCCTTGGCGAAAAATTCATACTCTGAACTATACCTCCACTACGTGTAGAGGTGTCAGCTGCACTTCTTCAATATTGAGAGGTTTCCCTGCTCCAGAAGCAACACCAGCTTTCGAAGTGATGACTTTGCCTGCATGTGATAACTTGAACTGCAGTAAATATTGGCGATTTCCTTGAAGGGTCGATCTCCCCATATCATCCCTTATGCCAAAAACTTTACTTGTCATAACTTTGCCTGCAATAGAGCTCGTCATTTTCCTTCAAGTATGGATCTGCCAAAATGGTCCTCCAACTATGGTTGTTTGAAAAAAATGAAACAGTGTTTCAATTATTTGAATTCAGAAGATACAAGTAAAATTATGTTATTGTTGTAGGCATTTCCTTTCTAGCATTTGTATGATCTCCATAAATTTGTGGACTCTTATTCTTATACAAAGATGATATTAGTTTGTTTAGAGAAAGTGTGACCATGGTAGCACCAATGAGGGTGCATTTGCGGCCCTAATATTCAATACTCCTTATGGCAACCATTTTCCTCCTTAATTTTCTGTTATGTTGAATTTTCCCATGGAGCAAGTGTATAAAAGCATTTCATCCCTTTATTCTAATGTCGTATGGTTTTTTCCAATAATTCAAAAATTGGTGTACATCTGGAATTAAATTACATTGTAAATGGGTAGATTTTTTGGTTGAGACATACTTTCTAATGTCCTAGAGTGTGGAATGTCCAGTGTACCGCTTATTTGCAACTTCTTTAGCTCTTATGTGTCCACTGCTTCGATCACACTTGTATTGGCTCAAAAATATTATAGAGAAATCAACCTAGTATACCCTTTGGCTATAATGAGTTAATCTTTGTGCTCTAACAGTTAACAGCTTACTGTTGGATATGTTTTGGTCTCGATCTAGTTTGATAATCTGGGAGGAGAGTAGATTGCCTTGGCCAAAAATTCAGACTCTAAGCAGACTTTGCACTATACCTCCACTGCCTGCAGAGGTGCCACCTGCACTTCTTCAATATTCAGAGGTTGCCCTGATCCTGAATTATGTGATGACTTTGCTTGCATGTGATAACTTGAACTGTAGTAAAGATTGACGGCTTCCTTAAAGGGTCGATCTCCCTAAATCATCTCTTGTGCCAAAAACTTTACCTGTCATAACTTTGCCTGCAATAGAGCTCGTCATTTTCCTTCAAGTATGGATCTGCCAAAATGGTCCTCCCGCTATGGTTGTTTGAAAAAAACGAAACAGTGTTTCAATTATTTGAATTCGGAAGATACAAGTAAAATTATGTTATTGTTGTAGACATTTCCTTTCTAGCATTTGTGTGATCTCCAAAAATTTGTGGACTCTTATTCTTATACAAAGATGATATTAGGTTGTTTAGAGAAAGTGTGACCATGGTAGCACCAATGAGGGTGCATTTGCAGCCCTAGTATTCAATACTCCTTACAGCTACCATTTTCCTCCCTAATGTTCTGTTATGTTGATTTTTCCCATGGAGCAAGTGTATAGAAGCATTTCATCCCTTTATTCTAATGTCGTATGGTTTTTTCCAATAAGTCAAAAATTGGTGTACATCTGGAGTTAAATTGCATTGTAAATGGGTAGATTTTTGGTTGAGACATACTTTCTAATGTCCTGGAGTGTGGAATGTCTAGTGTACCGCTTATTTGCAACTTCTCTGGCTCTTATGTGTCCACTGCTTCGATCACACTAGTAATGGCTCAAATGAAATGCTAATTTCTCAAAAGAATCATAATGCAACTCAAGGCAAAACATGGAAATTTAATTTTATTAAAATTTCAAAATAATTACAGAGAAATCAACATATCAGTAGGATTGGTGTATGATTCAAGTTTACAGGAAAGTATTGTGAACCACTTCTAATTCCCTGCAGAGGATGTAACACTTATATTTCTCTTTCTGAAATATAAAGATTTTTTTCTTTCCAGATTATATATTATATATATATATATTATATATTTATATATATATATATATATATATATATATATATATCCATCCAAAATCCACATCATAATGTGGTTACAACCAAAAACATATGACACCCCTATTCTTTATGACCCTGAGAATCTTGTAAGATTTCCACATTATAATAGACTATAGCTGTTCCTTCTAAAATGGATTTTGGCTACAATGTCGCATACATTATGAAATAAACAACCTAGGGGTTGAGCCAAAATGTTTCTGTGACAAGAAAAAAGATACAATCCATCCAAAATCCACATCATAATGTGGTTACAACCAAAAACATATGACACCCCTATTCTTTATGGCCCTGGGAATCTTGAGTGCCAAAACTCCCCGAGTTACCTTCTTCAGCCAGGTAGGTTGGCCTACCAATCAAGGGTTGATTAGGAAATGGTTTATTATTGCCATATGATTGACTCCAATTTGCAGCTTCCAACCATGGAGGTATTGAGTACCCATACCTCACATTCGCACTGCTGACCCTTGCATTAAGTGGAGGTGTGTAATGAGCATACATAGAAATAACACCAACTCTGGTAGGAATAAGGCAAGTGGGTAAACCCTCAATTTGATAGTGAGGCACTTGAATGTTTATGAGATCTTGGAATAATGGTGTATTATCTGCAATGGAGTCCAATGAGTTTGAAATAATCCTGGTTTCATCAACTATTCTTGTATCATTGATCATCCCTTGTTCCTTTTGAAGCATTTGTTGTGCCTTTTGATTTTCCTTTTCCTATCTTGCCATTTTTTTTGTTGTTCCTTAACTTGCCTTGATTTATCTCTTTCAATCCTTTCATCTGCTCAATGTTGTACTGCAACAATCCTTGTTGCCTTCTTCTCCTTGACTAGATCCTTCTTTTTCTGTTTAATTCTTGCATTTCAAATTTCTTTTTTTCAAACTCAACTAACATGTTTATATAGTCGTCTGAAGTGAGTAACTGTGAGCTTCAGCCTAGACGAAGACTACCAAGTGCACCTTGCTTTTTTCTCATTGATACTCTCTCTACTGGTAGCTTTAGGAACCAGCCAAGTGTCTTCTCCACCCCTCCCACCTGCATGTCATTGCTTGATAATTCCCTTTCAGTATTTGATGGAATTGATTGAACTATATCATTATTTTCATTTGATTCCTCATTATGTCCTTCATCTTCTTCCATTGATCTATTTTCTACTTCAATTAGCTCTTCATCATTTCAGAGCCATCTATTTTTGAGCCACAAATGTTTCTATATGAAGCATCTTTTTAGTTTTCATAGTGCCAAAGATAGACTCCCTCAGCTCAGATCCAGGTTTTGTTTAGTGGCCAGTTATCAATTTAGAGTGTATTCCCATTTACCTTTAGTGGTAGGATTTTTTTGGCAGCCCGATGGTCGAGCTTCCGAATCCCTCTCCTTGACAGTCAAGCCCCTTGTCACGCGGAATGGGTTATACTTGCGGACAAATCTAACCTTCCTAGGAGTCTAAGACTCTCTAATGACAAACAAACCAAATAAGAGCTATCCTTCTCTAGATACACATCATTTTACAAGAAATCAAATGTTCTCGATCTTACCTTAGGTCCAATGCTTGTTGTAGTAGTCCAGTCTTGTTGATCCGGATGGGCTCCTCCTTCACCTTCAGACCTGCGTTCACTAACAAGGCAAACAATTACATAGCATCTGAATATTCATTATAAAACAAAATATATCTATCATACTGACCAAGGAATGCATGAAATAATTCATTAACAAATCATTGAGAAGAATGGACTTATTTGTATTAAATAATCAAAGGAACCCTTACAACCTGAGCCTTGGTGTTGTGCAAGCTCCTCCCAGGGTCCAGCAAGAGATTTCCTCTACTTTGACAAGCTCACCCACTCCCAATATGGCAACAAGGAAGGATAGTGATCTCTCCTCACAAGTCAACAATGGAAGTCCTAATTCCAGCAGCATTACCCTTTAGAATGTTCAGCTTTCAACCTCCCCTCCCTTGGCCCAATGCCTGTATTTATAATATTCTAGAGGAGGTTATTCAGTTCCAACATCAATGGGATACTCCCTCTTTTGGATGGGGTAGCTCCTCTCTTGATGGGATAAGCTCCTCTATCATAGGGGTGCATGAACCATCTGGAGGCGCTCAATACACGTCAAAAACTCTTCTAGAAGGCTCTAGAAGTGACCACAAGTAACTTTTTAAAGATGAAACTTGCGCCTTTTGACCTTTACAGGGTACGCACCCATCCTTTGGCTTACAGAGCGTACAAGTACGCAGGTACAATGAGTTTGGGATGCGTACACGCAGGCAAGGTAGAGAGAACCTGCATACCC
>APFE031197984.1:0-11111 GCA_000404065.3 Pinus taeda
CTAGACCAAAAGATAAGAATGTCATAGGGACAAAATGGATATTAAAAAACAAGCTAGATGAAAATGGAGAAGTTATTAGGAACAAGGCCAGACTTGTTTGTAAAGGGTATGCTCAACAAGAAGGTATAGACTTTGAAGAAACTTTTGCACCAATTGCTAGACTTGAGGCAATAAGAATGTTCCTTGCTCTTTCTAGCTTTCAGAAGTTCAAAGTATTTCAAATGGATGTGAAATCTGCCTTTTTAAATGGGGACTTAGAGGAAGAAGTGTATATTGAGCAACCAGATGGATTCATCCTTGGAAATGATCCAAAACTTGTATGCAGACTTAAAAAGGCACTCTATGGTCTTAAACAGGCTCCAAGGGGTTGGTATTATCATCTGGACAAATACTTCCATCAACAAGGTTTTTCAAAAGGATCAACAGATAGCAATCTATATATGAAAATTGATAATGATAAATTGCTAATACTTGTTGTGTATGTTGATGATATCATCTTTGGTAGCAATGAAGAAGCCATGAGTCAAAAATTTGCTTTGGTGATGCAGAAAGAATTTGAAATGTCCCTTCTTGGTGAGCTGATGTATTTTCTTGGTTTACAAGTCCAACAAAATAAAGACGGTATCTTTATATCACAAACCAAGTACCTCAAGCAGATCTTGAAGAAATATGGCATGGATGATTCGAAACCAGTATGCACCCCTATGGTAACAGGATGCAGCCTTAGCGCAAATGATGATTCAGTAGCAGTACATCAACCAACCTATAGATCCATGATTGGTAGTCTGATCTATCTGATAGGTACCCAACCAAACATCATGCATGCAGTGGGAATAGTTGGAAGATTCCAGGAAAATAAAAAAGAAGCACACCTTCAGGCGATTAAAAGGATTTTCAAATATCTACAAGGAACACAAAATAATGGCCTATGGTATCCTAGAGATACAGATCTCACACTTCATGCATACACAGATGCAGATTGGGCAGGAAGCGTGGATGATAGAAAAAGAACTAGTGGTGGTGCATTCTTTATGGGTTCCAGATTAGTATCTTGGTTCAGCAAGAAACAAAGTTCAATTGCATTATTTACAGTTGAAGCAAAATATGTGGTTGTTGCATCTTGCTGCACACAACTCCTTTGGATGACGCAAATTTTGCAAGACTTTCAAATCATTTGTACTCCACCTATCTCCATTTTATGTGATAATACAAGTGCAATCAGTATTTCAAAGAATCAAGTCATGCATTCAAATACCAAGCACATACCTATCAAATATCATTTTCTCCGGGAACAAGTACTTGAACAAAAGGTCAAATTGGAGTATGTTCCCTCCAAGGAACAGGTTGCTGATATATTCACCAAACCATTACCCAGGAGACATTTGAATACCTTAGACAGAAGCTGGGAGTAGTTGATGCATCATATTACTGTTGAAACTTATCTATTTTAGATAAAAGTGGTTGTACGCGAGTTTCAGGAGGAGCATCCGCGTAGATATGCCGGTTTCTGTGGATACAGTCGTGTATATGTTGATTTGAAGAAAAACAGTGGGCTAGACTTAGGATGAAAAGAGTCTGACATGGGTCTGACAGAGACCATCTGGCACAGGTTCAGGGGGAGCATATACTTCTAATAATGCATTGTTGGAATTATCTTAGAAGATCTTGGTTCAGTTTCACAATTTTTTTTGTTTTCAGGTGGAACAGGTGTTGAGGGAGAACATGGTTGCTGGTCTGAATGATGATTGACAGATGCTGCTGATGATAGTTGTTGATGACTATCATAGTATTGTTTTAGATATTTTGTCTCTATATTTTTTATTATAAAGGTCATGTAATGACCTATTTTGGTTTCCCCACTATGCTTGGGATGGATGATGTAATGTTCTTGTTTTATCATGTGTAAACTTTTGGTGTATCCCCACTTGGTTGGGTGGATGAGTCAATATTGGTATATCCCCACTTGGTTGGGAGATGGATGTATGTATGAGTCCTTGGTGATAGGAGGGTCATTTATAATGTATAGAGTCATGTCTTTCTTGTAGAACATCTTTTTTCAGCCCTTGCCTACAGTTAGGCAGAGCATTCATAACATAGGAGAGCAAAGATTTCAGCATGTACTCAGGGGGAGCATAACCCTTTGCCCTTGATGACAAAGGGGGAGAGTGACTTGGGGTTGGCATCAAGTCTAAAGTGGGAGATTTTTGGCATTATGACGCAGGTTTGGCACTATGACAGAGGTGTTGTCCTTGATGGCTACTCACTTAGATGACAGATCACAGTTCAGGCTCTCAAAATAAAGGAAAAAAAGATATACGCAAGTTCCACTTAACCAAGCGCGTATGCACATGGGATCACTTATCAAAAGGTGTGTATGCATATGCATGCACTTTCATGCAAGGAAAAGCGCGTACATGTGGGAAAACTTGTTTTAGTCCATGGTATCTAGTCCCTGGTATTTGGACCTATGGTTTTGGACCATGGTATTCCGTTCGAAGTATTGAACCTAGGTATTGGGTCCCAAGTATTAGTTCTAAGTGGTTTTAGACCATGGTATTGAGTAAGGCCTAAGACTATAAAAGAGGAAGGAGATCATTAGGCAAAGGCATTCACTCAAGGATTGAATATCTTATGAAGAGCAAGATCTAGAATACTGGTCATTGGGTTATGGTGCATAGCTGGATCTGAACCAAGGAGGAACCTGAGTGCTAGAAGAAGGATAAGTTGTATTGATGGGTCAAGATCTTAAGGATTGAATTGTAGTATCTTTGTGTGATTTTGATCTGTTATATTTGGCGCATGACTTGATCTATAAATCTGATAATCTGGGTATAACTGATGTCTGAGTAATTGAAAAGGATAAATTATCTTTTATAGATCTATATGCGGGTTCGGCACAGCAAAGATGTGTATACACACTGGTTAGGTAATTCAAAACAGTGTATACGCTGGTTTGCCTTAATACAAAAGCGTATGCATGCAGGTTCTTCATCTTGAAGTAGTGTATGTCTCATAAAATATGTTTTAGCTGCTTATGTTTATTGCTGTAGTATTCTAGGTTCAAGATTGGTGTCTGGTTACTGTATTCTGGTTACAGTATTCAGAGAAGTGATTGATTAATTCAGTTTTGGTTGATGCAAAGGGGATTATTTGATGCAGATATATTTGATGTTTGATTGATGTTACTTATGGATCCAGTCTGAAAATTTATGAAACGTGGTCCCTGGAAGAAAAGAGAAGGTTGTAGCCTTATGTAGGTTAGCACCTACGTACTAGTACATCAACTAGTACAAGAGCTAAGGGGGTTGTAGCTCCCTTCTAGGAGAAGCTGGAGAACGAGAGAAGGTTGTAGCCTTCTACAGGTAGAAGCCTACGTACTGGTATAACACTGCACCAGTACAAAAATATTGTAAAAAGAAGTTTCTTATTAACAAGAAGATAGAGAAGCATTGCAGTAGGTGGTTTTCACCCACATTGGGTTTCCACCTTATATCTTGTGTTCATATGTGTGATGATTTGTTCTGTTTACTGCACCTATTTACTGTCCTTATGGTTAATGAAGTTCAGATGCACTAATTAAAGATCAAATAGATTAATTAAATCTTAAGTTTACTGAATATACACTAGTTGATGTAGACACAGTTGCGTGTATACGCTGGTTTCCATATTTGAAATAGCATATATCTAAGTTTGAAAATGAAAAATTATTTGACTTGATAATAATGATTCACCCCCTCCCCCTCTTAGTATTATTTCCAACACATACAACATCAAGCCCTTCACGCATGAGGTATTGTGTGACATTGCTCCCCTTGAAGTTTGTGATGTATTATTAGGACAACCATACTTGTTGAAGCAACATGCTGTGTATGTATCAAGGCCCCGTGCTGTTATTGTTACTTTGGGAAATAAGTTGTATAGGATACTAGAGGTAGCACCACCTACTGACATTTCTTTGGTTACTGCAAAATAATGCAGTAAGCTCATTTCGAAAACTGGGAAATTTGTTTTCCTGATGATACGCCCTCAAGGAAAGAAGAAGATGATGGCCACGACCTCCAGACAGGGCCCCTCCACATGAAAACTACAGATGTACAAGGTCATGGAGAAGTACGAGGACATCTTCACCTCCCCCGCAGAGGTTCCTCTGCACTGTCAAGTAAAGCACTCCATCGATCTGACCCCAGGTGTGCCACTGCCCAATGGACCAATATATTGACGCTCTATTCCAGAGAACGAAGAAATCAAGAGGCAGATTTAGGAGCTGTTGTAGATAGGTCACATCCGTCCAAGTTCATCACCCTGTGTGAGCCTGATCGTGTTGGTATAGAAGAAGGATGGGACTTAGAGACTCTGTATTGACTATCAGGCACTGAACAAGATCACTGTCCATAATAGGTACCCGATCCCATGGATTGATGACCTCCTGGACCAACTGAAGGGGGCAAAATATTTCAGCAAGATCGATTTGAAGTCAGGATATCACCAGGTACCAATCGGACCCTCCGATGTGTGGAAGACTGCCTTCAAAGCCAAGGAGGGC
Organism: Pinus taeda; assembly: GCA_000404065.3. NCBI lineage: Eukaryota > Viridiplantae > Streptophyta > Pinopsida > Pinales > Pinaceae > Pinus > Pinus taeda. Next base: position 4,544 of record APFE031197984.1, read on the forward strand.
CTTTTCAAATGGTTGGTTATGCCTTTCGGATTGACGAATGCTCCTGCAACCTTCATGAGGCTATTGAATGAGATCTTGCAGCCATTCAATAACTCACTTGTAGTGGAATACTTGGATGACATCCTGATCTTTAGCAAGAGTTGGGAAGAGCACCTCCACCACATTCGACAGGTTCTCCAAACACCGCGGCAACACAAGTTATGTGCCAATTTGGAGAAATGCACTTTTGGCATGACCCAGGTTCAGTATCTGGGATACATTATTGATGAACAGGGGGTGCATGTGGATCCAGCCAAGATCCAAGTCATTCGGGATTGGCCATCTCCAACCACTCTGGCAGAGCTCTGCAACTTTCTAGGTCTTGCCAACTTCTTCCGTAGGTTCGTATTGGGATTTTCTCATATCAGTTGGCCCTTGAGTCAAGTCACCAAGGGAGGAGCGAAACCAAAATTCTTTTGGTCTGAATCTCAATAGAAGGCATTCACAGAGTTGAAAGATTGCCTCTACTCAACACCAGTGCTCGCATTACCAGACTTGTAACAACCATTTGAGGTTGAGACAGATGCCTCTGACTATGCTATTGGGGTAGTCCTTACTCAACATGGGCAGCTAGTGGCATATCACAGTGAGACACTTTTAGACATAGTTCATAAGTATCCCACTTATGAAAAAGAGATGTATTCCATTGTCCAGGCTTGCCGACAATGGAAGCATTACATTTGGGGAAGGAAACGGTCATCCACATAGCCCACTGACCCTTGTAGTTCATACAGACACAAGGGAAATTGCAGAATAATCACCATCAGAAGTGGTCCACATACCTGCAAATATAAGAAGGGCAACACCAATAATATTGCAGATTGCCTTAGTCGACCACCAATCATGGCATTAACCACCATGCTCAACTGTTGTGGGCACGAGACTTCTGATTGGCCACTTCTCTACAAAAATGACCCAAAATTCGGCCACACATACTAGACACTCTTGGAGGGTTAGCATGTTCCAGATTTTCACCTCCAAGATGCCCTGTTATGCCACCTAGGTCACCTTTGTGTCCCTTTAAGCTAGCACACCAAGATGATTTGGGAAGCACACTACAGTCGGGCTGTTGGGCATTTCGAGGTTGAGAAAACGGTGACAGTACTGCAAAAGTATTCCTATTGGCCGAATCTTTGACAGGATGTTGGGAAGTACATTAGATCATGCATTGCCTGCGCCATTGCCAAACCGACCATTAAGAAGCAAGGCCTCTATACCTCGCTGCCTACCCCTAGTCAACCTTGGGAATCCATCTATGTGTATTACATATCAAGCCTTCCTTCCACTAAGCATGGAAACGACTGTGTTTTTGTGGTCGTCGACAGGTTCTCAAAGATGGCCATTATGGTGGCCTGCAAGAAGAATATCACAGCCAAAGCCACTGCTAAACTCTTCTTTGAATGAGTGTGGGTACACTTTGGGATCCCATAGTCTATCATCTGAGATCGGGACAGCAGGTTCCTCAGTACATTTTGGTCCAGTCTCTGGTCGATGCTAGACACCAAAATCACTAAGTCCACAACCTTCCATCCTCAAACTGATGGCCAGATAGAGGTTGTCAATAGGATGATCATACACATTATGCACATGTACAACTCAAAGAATCCATGCACATGGGACATGAGTCTCTCCTATGTTCAACATAGCTACAACTGAGCTCTCCACAGCACGACTGGCCACAACCCTTTTTAGATGGGCTTGGGATTCCAGCCACTAGGTCCCATTGATGTGGCCATACCATTTGCAACTACTTACACAAATTCGGCTCATGTCTAGTTTGAAACAGATAAGGCAAACAAATTCATTGAGCACATCCAACATATTCACCGGCAGGTCCATGAAATTCTAGAGAAATCAAATGCCAAGTACAAGTAGCGACATGATCAACATCGGGTACCACACAAGTTTCAGGTGGGCGACCAAGTCTAGTTGCATTTGCAAAGGGAACACCTTATCGGAGCCTCTCGAAAACTCAGACCACTCCCATATGGTCCTTACACCATTACCAAGGTTGTGGGAGACAATGCATTTGAGCTCAACATTTCCCCATTCCTTAGCCTGCACCCAGTGTTCAATGTGGACCACCTTTGGCCATACTTTCCACCATTACTAGACACATCCGACATTGTAGAACATCTCACACCCACAGAGTTAAATCCAGATTGCATGGAAGAAGCTGCAACTGATCGGATCATGGACACACAGATCAAGCACACTCGCCAGCATAATATCCAATTGTATTGAGTTATCAAAGTAGGCCAACTCCTTCACCAGGGCAAGTGGCTCACCAGGGACCAAGTTTAGCAAAAGTTTTCTCATCTCATGGAGGAACTCAATGCAATGGGGACCATTGCTTCCTAAGGGGGGAGGAATGATCCAAGTGGATATTGGTTTCCACCTGCCAATTCCACTTGGATCCCCACCATTTCTTCTTTCAGTTTTTCAGTTTCCTTAGTTGTAGCACAATTTACTATTTTTACCAATTTTTCAGGTCCTAAACTTCCGGAGCCATTTTGAGGCCCTAAACGACATTTGTTTGAAAATCTACCACCAAAAACTTTTTGTCTAAAATAGTCTTTTCCTTTTTATTCCTCAGAGATATCTTTCCAACGGGTTATCATGTGTGTCAAACATATATAATATGACCAAGTCATGACCCCAGGAAGTTGGCTGTCCAACTCACCCCAACGGGGTCCATAAACTCTTGGTGTTACATCTCCTCGGGTTAGGGTTTTGGTTGTTTAGGGTTTGCCCTTATTGTTCAATAATAAAAATTCCCTTGAGCCTCATTGTAAGGTAGTTCAGAGGCATGTAGTTGCCACATCTCTTCTCAGAGATAAGCTCCCATCGCCCTAGTTGATTTGTTTCCATTTCTGTTTTTAAGCATCTTTCAGTGTTTTACATTAATGAAATGAAGTATTGTTTCTGCTGCATCTTTGTGTTTATGGTTATCTCTGTAATTTGTTGTGTTCATGTTTAAATCCAGATTAGGCTCCCCCTCCAAGCTAACTACACTTCATGGTTAATCTATCTTGTTTTCATAAACTAGTTTGATTTAGATTTATTTACTTATTTTGCTTCAGATTTGTTTACTTGATTTGATGTATGATGATTTATGTTTGCTGATGAATCTTGGTTTGTTTATCATCTTTATATGAAGGGACAACCCAATGTTCAAGTTGAACCCTCCTTCTATTGGATTAATGAATAAGAACTAAAATTAATATTTCTTGCTTTCAAATAATTTTATGAATTTCTAGTTTTCTAACAATGGTATTATGATGAATGAGTTTGTGATGAGAAATAGTAAGGAACTCCTAAGTTGGAGCCTCTTTCATTATTTATTTATGAATCTTAAAGCTATTGTCAATTAGTGGATTTTTAATTTCTATTTCATGAAGTAATATTTTGGAATAAAGACACAACTGTGTTGGGTGTGGAGCATGATTATTTAGAGGTCTTTGTTTCAGCTGGATGTATACCCCAGGAAGTTTGTACACCCCTCCACGCGGGGGGGACTTGTCCCCCCCCGTGGGGGTTCGAGGGGGCCGATCCCCCTCAGCTGGGGGGTCCGAGGGCCAGTGGTCCCCCGATGGGGGTTTCGGGGGTAGCGCTCCTGAAGCTAAAAACAAATGTAAAATTGCCTTGTAAAAGTATAGTAATTTGTAGTCAATCTGGGTTGTTCATTAGGTGGATGATATGACAGTAGAACTTATGTTTAGTTTAGGGTTTTTTGCCCTAGAAGCCAACCCCTCTCTTTGTATGAGGGCATTGTATTGAGGCTGTGATATAGATGTGTATTCTCTCAGTGAGAAACAGAGAGGTGAGACTGTGAGAGAAAACAGAGGATATTACAACGGATCTACTGTAGGTTGTGTCTCTTCGTTTTGCTAGATAATAGAAAGGAAGGACTGGCTGTTCGAGGTGGACGTAGCCCAAACTGGGTGAAACATGTATATCTGTGTCTCTCTTGTTTTATGCATTTTCTATGTTTATATTTCTGCAATATTTTATGTGTTCTATTGCTCAGTAATATATAATTTTCTAACAACTGTTATCAGAGCCGAAGGTCTATTTGGCTGATAAACTCGCAGGAAAAAAGTGTTCCTCATTCGAGTGGGAGCAATGGCAGAAGATGGTAAGTTTAGGATCGAGAAATTTAATGGCCAAAACTTCTCGCTGTGGAAGATGCAGATGGAAGATTATCTGTATCAGAAAGATCTGTACCTACCATTGGGCAGAAAAACAAAGATGTCGATGGGTATGACAAATGAAGAATGGAACCTTCTGGATAGAAAGGCACTTGGAACGGTACGGTTGTGCGTCACCGCATCAGTTGCCTTCAGCATTTCGAAGGAAACAACGACAGAGGGTTTGATTAAGGCGTTGGAGAAACTATATGAAAAACCCTCGGCCTCAAACAAGGTATTTCTTATGAAACGATTATTTAATATGAAGATGTCAGAAGGTGGATCTGTTGCAAACATTTAAAATGATTTTATACTGTTACAAGTCAGTTAAGTTCTGTAGGGGTAAACTTTGATGATGAAGTTAGAGCTCTGTTATTCTTGTGCTCATTGCTAGAAAGTTGGAATGGTTTAGTAATGGCCATTAGTAACTCTGTGTCTGGATCTAGTACTTTAAAGTTTGATGATGTTGTTGGTGCTATCCTTAATGAGGAAATGTGACAGAAAAGCTCCAGTGAGACATCGGGTAATGCTTTGAGTGCAGAGTCTAGGGGAAGAAAAGTGGAAAGAGGAAAGAGCTCAGGATATCGTAGTAAATCAAGGAAAGGTAGATCCAAGTCTAGATCGGGGATAGTGTGATGGAAATGCGGAAAGAAAGGACACCTAAAGAAAGACTGTAGATCTCGGAAGGGAAAAGAAGGAGATGCACAGCAAGAAAACAATCATGAAGCAAATTTGATAGGTGAGGTGTTACAAGATGCTTTGATTCTTTCTTTTGAAAATATTACTGATTCCTGAGTGTTATATTTAGGGGCCTCATTCCATGCCACACCTGATAAGAAATATTTTCATGACTATGTTCAAGGAGATTTAGGACAAGTCCGTTTGGGTAATGATAAACCCTGTAAATTATTGGAATGGGTAAGGTTCTTGTAAAACAGCAGAATGGAAACCAATGGCTACTAAATGAGGTAAGGCATGTTCCAGATCTGAAGAAAAATCTGATTTCAACAAGGCAGTTAGGCGGTGATGGTTGTGTGACAACTTTCATAGTTAAAGTTTGGAATGTCACCAAAGGAGCCCTAGTAATAGCAAAAGGCGAAAAGGTTGGTACATTGTATTTATGCAATGGTATTTCTAACTCTATTAATGCTTTAACTTCCAAAGGAGCAGATGCAACATTATGGCATCAGAGGCTCGAACACATGAGTGAGAAGGGGTTGAAGATTCTTTACTCAAGGAATTTGTTGCCGGGTTTAAAGAATGTTGATTTGGACTTCTATGAGAATTGCATTTATGGAAAGCAGAAGAGAGTCAGATTTCTTAGAGATGGGAAAGAAAAGAAGAGCAAAAAATTAGAACTTGTGCATACAGATGTATGGGGACTTGCTCAGGTATCATCTCTTGGTGGCTTTCGTTATTATGTTACTTTTATTGATGATGCAACTAGAAAAACTTGGATTTATTGTATTAAGAATAAATCTGATGTATGTGATACTTTTAAGAAATGGGAAGCTTTGGTTGAGATTGAGACAGGAAAGAAATTGAAGTGTCTTAGATTAGACAATGGAGGTGAATATTGCAGCAAAGAGTTTGATAGGTACTGTTCAGAGCATGGAATTCGCAGAGAGAAGACAGTTCCAAGAACACCACAAGAAAATCGTGTGTCAGAAAGGATGAATAGAACAGTCATGTAGCGTGCAAGGTGCATGAGATTGCATGCAGGATTGTCTTTACAATTTTGGGCAGATGCTGTAGATATTGTTGTTTATCTAATTAACAGAGGGCCTTCAAGTTCCTTGGATGGTGGTGTTCTAGAGGAAGCATGGACAGGTAAAAAGATAAACTACTCTTTTTTAAAGCCTTTTGGTTGTGAGGCCTTTGTCCATATTAATAAAGAAAATAGAACAAAGCTTGAGGTGAAGTCAAAGAAATGTACCTTTATTGGATATGGTGCTAATGATTTTGGTTATCACTTATATGATTACGAAAATCACAAAATCATTAAGAGCAGAGATGTAATATTCAATGAAAAGGTCTTGTATAAGAATTAGTTGCAGGAAAAGAAACAGGAAAAAGAAAACAAGGAATACGTAGTTCTTGATGAGATCACTGAAAAAGTAAAGGTGTCTGAAAATAATAATAATGAACAACCATAACAACAACAACCACCAAAACAGCAACAGGCACCCCAAACACCTGAAAGTGGTCTTAGAAGATCTACTAGGATAAGTATACCCCCTGAATGATACTCTCCTTCATTATATTATTTATTGTTGACTGATTCTGGTGAACCCGAATGTTATGAAGAAGTAATGCAGGTTGAAAGCAGGAAGAAGTGG
>APFE031197984.1:13991-70241 GCA_000404065.3 Pinus taeda
TATTTCCTCAATTCTTCATATTTTATCTTCTAACCTTGACTACATCTGATATCCATACATTTTGGACATGCCTCCAAGTTCTACAAACCTTGATTGATAATGAAATACTTGTGTTAATTTACTCCATAAATTAGCCCAATAGAAACCATGCTAAAACTAAACCTCCAAGGGTCTTTAAGAAATATCACTATAGTGTTGCAACTTGCATATAGATCCATAGTGGCTCCCAAGGGAGTTGTTAAGGATTTAATGGTCTCTATTGACTCCTGGGAGTATCCTACTAACTTCTTGGTTCTCCAGCCCAAAACCAAATTTAATGGTTATCCTCTAATCTTGGGAAGGCCATTGTTAGCAACAGTTGATGCTTATATTAGTTGTAGGGCTAGGAAAATGACCATTAAAAATGGGAATTTGTCCAAACAATTGGTATTGTGCCCTCCTACTCAACCATCAATTGAGCATGACTTACCCCTATGGCTAGAAGAGGAGGAGGAACATGAAGTTTATCATACAAAGTCCCATCCAATATGTACCCTAGATGTTGTTATAGGAGGGGGACAACCTCATGAAGATGACCTCATTGACCAGATTCTCCAGAACCAACCCACCAATACCATGCCTCTTGACATTAGAGGAATTTTGATGCCTAAAATGTGTCTCCTAAGGAAATTATAAAATAATAGTGGAAATAATAAAATAATATTAGATTACATGATCAAATTTTAGAGGGAAAAAAGAAAAGAAAACTATTTTTTCAACTCGTATTTTCAACTTATCTCCCTATGGGTTTACTCAATTTTTTAGTGGGAACACTCGTTGGATGCATAATTTGATTCGTCATCCAAGGAGTACCCATGTTGCATACTTTCGAGGGAACCTGCTACACGAAAAATGAGAAATATATGAAAAACACGATTGCAATAACATTTTTTCATGTATTTCTCATTTTTCATGTAGGAGGGTCCATCGAAAGTATGCAACATCGGTACTCTTTGGATGAGGAATTAATTTTTTCATCCAACGAGTACTCCCGCTCGAAATTTGAGTAACACCTTAGGGAGATAAGTTGAAAATACAAGTTGAAAAAGTAGTTTTATTATTTTATTGTTTTTTAATCTTTTTACCTTTTTACCCCAAAATTGGTGAATCATCCCCCATGGTTTATATCATCATCTTGGATCCTATTGGTTCTTATCGATTTTATTTTGGTTATACATTTTTCTTTGGAGGCCCATTTGAGACTTCAAAAGTTATCTAATGTGAGCTTGTGAAGGAGTATGAGAGCTATCATTGGACCGAGTTATGCTTAGTTTACCCAAGTCCTGCCCATGTCAAAGTTGTAGAATTTGGTCCATCTAGCACCTTAAATAATAATCTCTCTCTCTCATCCAAACAAGAAGAGAAGTTGTGCAAGATGTTGAGAGAGCACTTAGATGCTTTTGCTTGGAACAACAAGTAAATGGAGAAACTGTGTCCCTCATTTTGTACTTTTCACATCTACATCAAGGAGGGATGGAAACCTATGTGCCAACCTCAGAAGAGAATGAACCCAACCCTCAAGGACATAGTAAAGGAAGAGTTGCAAAAGTTGATGGATGTAGGGTTCATACACCCAACCTTATATAGTGAGTGGGTGTCCCCTATACTTTTGGTCCCAAAGAAGAATGGGAAGTGGAGGATTTGTGTGGATTACAGAGAACTGAACAAATCCACCCAGAAAGACCATTTCCCTTTTCCTTTCATTAATCATGTTCTAGATGGTCTTGCAGGGAATAATTTATTCTCTTTCTTCGATGGATTAAATGGTTATAATCAACTCCAGATCAGCCTTTAGGATCAAGACAAAAATACATTCACACATCCTTGGGGTACCTTTTCTTATAGGGTCCTCCCTTTCGGTCTATTTAATTCCCCCACCACTTTTCAAATCGAAATTCTGAGCATCTTTGCTGAGCTGGTCCATGAATTTGTCGAGATCTACATGGATGATTTAACTTCCTATGGGTGTGACTTCCTGGAGGCTCTCTCTAACCCAGGAAAAGTCCTAAGGAAATGCATTGAAATGAACCTCTCGCTTAGTCCTGAGAAATGCGAATTCCTAATGAATGCATGGACCATCCTTGGCCATTCAATATCTCAGGAGGGAATACAAGTGGACCTAAGCAATATTTCCATCATCAAAAGGGCCCCTACTCCTCAAAAGCGGAGGGATGTTAGGAGTTTCATGGGCTTAGCTGGATATTATAGGAGGTTTATCAAGGACTTTAGTAAAGTGTCTTCACTGTTGTTTGGATTTCTGGCCAAGCACTCATAATTCTGCTAGACAAATAACTGCTAATATGCCCTTGAGATTTTGAAAGATGAATTAACCACTACACCCATACTTAGTGTTATAGGCCATTTTTTCACATCCGATCAGTTCCTAATGGGGTCAATCAACATCCTATTCCCCTTGTCACTATCTTGCACAAATCCCTATGCATGTACCTTCATTTCCTAGAGTTTGAGCCCTAAACTGCTTCATTTGATCCAGTTTGAGAACCAACACTCCCTGTAGGCCTTTTGGGGTGTGTACACCTACAGGTTGCTCCACTGTGGCCTACGTTGGTGACTAGTAGGTTACTCCCCTTTGCACCTGCGTTGGTTCTAGAAATCTGAGAAATGATCTAGATTAGAGAAGCTTTCTCTTCTAGGAGTTTCCAGAAGTTGTTTCAACTACTTACCTTGGATTAAACATTTGGATCCTATCCTTCCTTACATTGGATTTTTCACCACTTATCCTTAATCCTATCCCTCCATCAAAGGTGGAACTCTTACCCTATATTGGTAATTGGATAAGAACTCCCAACTTACCATACTTCTCGAGGTATTCCCAACCTTCTATGTGGTTGGGCGTTGGTTTTTGGAGAGTGATTATGCCCTTGTGTTGTTTTAGTGAGTGGTCATCATCTCATGCATTTAGGGTGATTGGAGGTGCATATTGTGACAATGAAAGGACAAGTCAACAACTTGGAGGTGCTCTTCTACAAGATCAACTGCTACTTATAGTTGTAATATCCTTCCATTTATAGCAATGCAAAGAATTCATTGTTTTCATATATGTGATGTTGTTATTTCACTTATTTCAATACCATGTTCATATATTGAATTAAGTAATTAGATGATACTGCATAGATCTCATAGTTTCCTGGTTTGTGTTATCTGACTGTGCAAGTTCTAAATTTGGCAATCAGAGCTAGGATTGGAGTTTCCAAGCTAAAGAAGGAGCGAAGTGTGTGAAGGATTCCAAGTAGGCCTCACTCCATCATCTATTTAATTTAAGGAAAAGTATTCTGTTACTTATCTCTCTAGTTTTCTAGGTTAGCCACCGACCTAGGGGAGGTACTTTTGTTCACAATCATAAATCTCACATAACAAATTGGAGAATCCATTGGGGAGAACATAGTAATCCCTTTGTGGTATCCTTGTTAATTTTGTTTGGTTACCTCCTTGACAGACCTTTATTGTATCATCCAACCAAGAAAAAACCTAAGAAGTGATTTAATTGAGCCTTTTTTGCAATTTTTGTGTCAGAAACCTCTTTCCCAGGCCCAACGCACCCACTATGCCTTTGACAGAGTGCTGCACCTCACCCTGGACCACTCTGCACGAATGTTGCAACACATTGGTTCCTCTTCTGCATTAGCATTGGCCCCTATTTTTGCGTGAATTTTGTCTTGGTTCTTGAGCCTATTTTTGGTCACCCTACTTCAATCTGAACTTCCTTGAGTCTTTAGTGTCTTGTGGTCTCTCTAAAGCCTCCATTTGGTTTTCATTTTTGTTGTTTTCCTTTGGTATGAATTGGCTTTGATTTTTCTTTGTTCTTTTCATTTGGTCGCTTGAAAACTGATTGTGTTTGATTGCCGATCTTGTACATGAATTCTTGTTTTAGTACTCTTTCTAAAAAGTACAATTGAATAATTAATTGAACATTTTCATCTTAGTTTTCTCCATTTATTAATTTAAGTGTGGTGAAAAGAAAAAATTCGCATCAGCATTTAGGTTTTTTCATGTGCATTAGCATAGGAACAGTTGCATTGGAAAGGAAATTGCATCTTGCATCTTGTTTGTTGCATATTGTGTGTTGCGTCTCGATTTTTTCTCCCCTTCCTTAGCGAGATTTTCATTGAAAGAGGAAGGATTTTTATTTTCTCATGCTAGATTTGCATTTTAGGATATTCAGGTGACATTCATGGTGAGCCCTAAAACTAAAGCATAATCAAAGATAAATAGTAAAATTTATTGAATCAAACTAAGGAGCATTTGTAACATTAACACAAACATTTAGAGATCTAGGTTAGAGACGTGTTCCGACGTCGTTAAATGTAGGAGTTGTCTTTGTTTTTCTAGCATTGCATCCTGGGGGTGAAATCCTATTCCATGTATGTGAGTGTATAGGACCATACTCAACATACCTTCGGGCATATTGGTGGTGCTCCACGCACATAAAGTATATGGGAATGCTCTCATCGAATAGTTACACATTAAACAACACTACTATGAACTGCACTCCCACGTACCGTTGCTTATATTTTGGGAGTCCCCAATAGGTTGATATCCATCCATAGGTAACTGAGTTTTCCGCCTTGTATATCGTGATACACTGAACAAATCATCTGGGGAGATTGGTTGTTGTATGTTAAGTACTTGGTTCGCCAAGGTGTATATTGCAGTTCACGATTGCTTGGTAATCCTTTATGCCTAGATTACCCTAATTTTGATTTATTTATTTTTGTGTTAATAAAATTTATTGCCCAACATGGAAGAACATAATCCCCCTCCCCGTCATTCGCGTACAATTCAAAATAAGCCTCCACTTCCTCCAGAGCCTACTCCTAACCGTCAGCATATATATAGGCAAACCAAAACTACCGAATTAGGAACATCGGGAAATATTTTTGACCTTCCACCTGATATTGATCAGCCAGAATCATCTATCCCTTTGAGTTCCAAACTTGAGATCACATCTATTCCTATTGGTGGCACTGACACAATTGAAACAAAATTCCCTGAAACTTTATTACCCGAGGTCATTCAATCTGACCTCCCTGAGTCAGAAATTTTGTTTCCTGAGGTTATTGAATCTGAGGAACCTCAGCCATATATACCTAAGCCTTTGGGACTCTCCTCCTTTCTTCCTTTGCCTCAGAAGAAAACAATATATATTTGGCAATCAGATGCCACTTAGTCCCATTGAGAAATATTATGAAGCCATCTTCTCGGCTTGTTTGGAAAATACTTTATCTTCGATTAACTGGGTTGATTGATCAATGGATTATGGCACGCCCTCTGATCCTTTCTCACATACATTCTCTATCAACGAAAACATCATGGAGATCATGATTTTAGACGACAAGCCATGGGATGAACATCATCATCGTTCCTCCTTCCCAGATACCATTGAATATAATATCAATGGTGTGTACCTACCTAATTCCGTCGAACCCCTTACAAATTTCATTTCCATTCATGAGATCGACTCTGAAAATAACCTTTGAATATCAAAGAAACCGTTGCTCTCGATATTTTGATTAAACCAGTGATAGTACAAAATTTATACATGAGAGCATCTTGTACTTCATCCGAAGTCGATATTTATTAAGCCCTTTTTCATGAGTTCAGAGATGTCTTTTCCTGAACATACGAGGAAATGTTAGGTATCGACCCAAATATCGTAGTGCACGAAATCAAGATGTATCCTGATGCCAAACCCGTCTGACAACGCCTCCACATAGTCCATCCCAAGAAGGTTGTTGGCATAAGAGTTGAAATCGAAAATCTTCTTCGTGCTAGTTTCATATATCCTATTCCTTTAACTGATTGGGTATAGAACTCTGTCCCTGTCATGAAGAAACAAGGCACGATTCGAGTATGTGTCGATTATTAGGACGCAAATAGAGCCTTTCCAAAGGACAACTACCCGACTCTGTTTATTGACCAAATTGTTGATGACTGCGCTGGATGTGAGATTCATTTATTTATGCATCATTCTTAGGCTATAATTAAATCAACATTCTCTCGGCAAACCAACTTGAAACCACATTTATTTTTCCATGGGGTACTTTTTCTTACATAAAGCTTCCTTTGAGTTGAAAGAACACAGGAAGCACAGGAAACACTTTAGGAATCATATGACGACCAAATTAGTTTCCAAATTTGGACATTCACATGAAACTTCCATTCCCTGTTATCCTCAGGCTAATGGAAAAATTAAGCCGATTAACAAATTCCTTAAGACTATGCTTCAACGTATGATAGAGTTCCACAAATTGAACTAGCACATGCTTCTCTTTGCTACCTTCTGGGCATATCAAACCTTAGTTAGGACTACTACTGGATTGACACCCTTCCAATTGGTGTATGGTCTGGAAGCGATCCTCCCCATCGAATGTGAAGTTCCATCATTGAAACTAGCTATCGAACTTCTTCCTACTACTTCCACAGAAGAGGAGTGTCTTTTACATTTAACTCATTTGGATGAAATTCGGCGCTGCGTTAGCCAATTAAGCCCATCAAATATGAATCAAAGAGAAATATGACAAAAGTGTCAAGCCTAGAATCTTCTCGCAAGGAGATATGGTTATCTTATATGACTAAGAGGCTGAAAAATGAGGTCGAGGGAAGTTCCAACCTATGTGGTTGGGCCCATACATTATCAAGTGAGTCCTTGGAAAAGGGGCTTATGAGTTAATAGATCTCGATGGGGTTCCATTGGCACAGCTTAGAAATGAGTTGTACCTCAAAAAATACTATGCTTGATCCCATGCATGGTACACTGTGTACATACTATCCACAGGTGTGTTGAGTGTGTTTGTAGTGTATTTTCTAGAGTTTCCCATGCTTTTTTTTAATTATATATACTTTTGGATTCCATATGTCAACTTCTCTCGAATCATATATTTGTTATGCCGATGGTGCTAACCGTAGTACTCGAAACCTATCCTTCGCAACGTGGGCTATCTTTCGTCTGAATGCCGATCTAGTGAGTATGCAAGGGATTTTCATTGCCTACTCGACTAACAAAATCGTTGAGTATAACATTGTGGTCAAGATACTTTCTGATGTTATTTCACATGGAATTCGCCATATAGTCATCAGGTTTGACTCACAACTCATAGTACTACAACTCGCAAACATTTATTCAGTGAGAAATCCCGTCAGCCATCGCATGGTTTTGAGAGTGTGTCTTCTAGAAAGACATTTCAATTTCATACGGTATGAACATATTTCTAGGAACTTGAAAACATTAGCAGATTCCCTAGATAATTTCGTTTTAGATCGACTTTTTGAAAGAGTGTAGATAACTTTCAATTCACATCACATCATATTGAAAGTAGAATAGGAACTAGGAAACATTGGGAAAATAAAATAATATATATATATATATAAAGTTTGGTTTTACAAAATGCGTTCCTTGAGACACATATGTCTACATCATCCATATAAAAACTACATGCAAAACATCTAAGTAGACAAATTAGTAGTGCTCGTGAAAAAACGACACTACACAAGCTATTTTTTCAAAGTAATCAACCAATATGACCAAGCCCTTTGATTGTGTGTCGACGAAGTTACAATGGAAGTTGATTGACCATGATCTCATCAATCTCGTGTGTTAGTCCCTCCATGTGGCACTCTACCTCCGATCGGATATCTGTTACTTTTGGATCTCATGGCGCATCCTGTCCTGTCGCAGTCACCTGTATTGGTCTCCCTACGTCCTCTTGTGTCTGTCTCTCTAGGCAACGAAGATATGTAGCACCTACTGGTTGAACAGGTCTAATGTATGCATGAAAAAATCAAATAGTTAGTCTCGGGAACATAAAAAAATAAGAAGCAAAAAATCATAAAACTTTAAAAAAATTAATGATCGAAGTATCTTACCTGAAGCATCTGATTGCTCACCCTCAAGCAACTCGAGCTCAAGATCACCACAAAAATCCATCCCTACGTAAGGATAATCATCAATGATGATGAAATTCCTATGTAGCCACCCAAATAAGGCTGTTGAAAAGTTGATCGATGATGGGCCTGCATGTCAGCTCATATGGTCTATCCACCTCCACATCCATGGTGTCCTTAGATCGATGGGCTCAAGTAAAATCTATTGAGGCTGGAGTAGTGACACCCACTCTAGAGAAAAAGAGAGTAAGATCGCTCCATAGCTGAAGTTATTCAAATTCCCCTCCTTTGCTTTATTAAGATTTTCCTTCAAATTGACCAAGACATCCTCACTCCAGTTGAATATTGTCATCTCTAGACACTCTATCCCATATTGCATGTATGATTTTCTTGCTACATGTAGTGTTGAGATGCCTGCCAATCTTGCGATAATGAACAAGATCATTCTCAAAGGTAATTGGTTACATCCTTTATGATAATCTTCCCATCCCTAGTAGGAAGGGCTAGAGGTCTGTAATAGGTAGTGATATAGCCTTTCACCGTCTCGTCGCCACTTCTTCCACCTAGAAGAGAGATGGGGGCACCTTGCTTTGACAATCATGTCAGAAAATAAATATCCTCTACTTGTATCTGCAGTAGATTCTCCCCAAACATAAAAAATTATAGCTGAATATCCCATGAATGGACAAGTTACTTTAACAACTCTATTTGTTTCCTCATACAAGGTAGCCAAAAGAATTTCAATAACCCATAATTTTTTAGTGCCTAGATGGTAGCAGGGTCATTTTCTGCATTTAAATATTGTTCCTCATGTTCTCTTTCTCACTAGATTAATGGCATTTTTGACTGATGGGTACCTGAAACATCAACAAGGGATCCATTAGACTCTTTCCCATGCAAAAAACTTGACAAAATTTCAGGAAAAACTGAGAAACAACTTACAAAAATGCACCCAACACACCCCAATAGTGTCTACTGGAGAATTGCACCTATGCATGTAGTGTTCCCTTGCCTAGGTGGAACGTAGATTTCAACACTAGGGGGGTGTATTGGTCCAAGATCATTGTTTATGAATCCTAGAGGCCTACCTGGAAACTTTTGCATGAAATTACAAAAAATGGACCATAGAAAGATAAAGAAAGGTTTCAGTTTCTACTTGGAAGCAATGACACTTGAAATGGTTCCCTAGATTGGCCACAATCAACTAAAGAAAATCAAGGTAAAAAGCACTCCAAATACTCATTGTTGAAGGTAAAATGTGAAATGGTAAAAATGACAAGTCATTTTGAATATTTATGGTCCTTTTCTCGTTATTTTATTCATTTTTAGTGTTTTGACCTAGATATGCTTCACTTTTACTATGAAATAGGTATGTTTAATCCTTCTTGTGGTGTTTTGAGCAGGTTGACAGTTGTTAGCAAGTTTTCATTATGTTTTGAACATGTTACTTTGACCACAGAGTATACTTCTATCTATTTTTTGGGCTCTTTAGACCCACAAAAGAGGAACCCCCCTAGAGTCCTCTTTCATCTCCTTTTAGATTCCCAAAATATGAAAATATTTCCAAGCACTTGTCTTTTCGAACTCGTAAAAGTAAAAGAAAAGACAACTACTCGGTATAAGTTTAACCCTTTTTCGGACTAAGATAGACTAACTATGAAAAATGAAAACCTTAGTAAAAAATGGGTAAGAGATTCTCTTGGGTATTGTTTTCTACCTTTTCATACCTAAGGGACTGCCTATTAAAAGGGACATATGGAGTTTGTTTTTCGCCTCTTTTTCAAACTCTCTAAACATGAAAAAGATGTCTAGTTTTACCTTCGTTGGAATTGTTAAAACATCTAACAACAATGGAATCCTTGATCATGATGAGGCCAACCACTCCTTCTCAGAGTTCATTAAATATACTCAGAGGGATTCATCCTAAGGATGAACTTACAGATCAAGAATATGTAGTACTCCTCAGGTTTGTTAAAAAATAAAGAGGTACTGACCAGTATGGTTGGGGAAATTGGGAAACCAAGGGGTTCAATTTTTCTAATTGAAGCGAGTCGCTCTTGAACATGATGCTCTTCCACTTCATCTCCGTGGCTATTCAGTTGGGTAATATTCTTGTCTTTTAGTTATCATACCATTTTTAGAGCCTCCATTTCAGTTTTTGTTAAATGCTGCCAACTCGATTAAGTGTCACCGGTGTGTTCAAGAGAAGTCATTCAATTTATCTAAGCTACAATATTCTTAAGTCTTTATTTCATGTTTGCCTTTCCTAATCCAGTTCCATGTCAACATCATTTTGATTATTCTATCTCAATCATCATACCCATTTTGTGTCATTGATGGGGGATACATCAAGACCCTCTTGCGACGGGTCACTTTCTGTTGACATCAGCACATCATCCATGAAGTTGACTTACAAACACCCCTTGGTACCTTGGTGCATGCATACATCAATGGAAAGTTTCCTCGTTCTCGACGATAAATTTACATCAATGGCCTTCGACCAAAATATTTTTTGTGGTGTTTGAAATCAACTCAGTCATTCACACCATATAGATTGTACTATAGTAACTTTAGAGCCATTAACATCATCGATGGATTCTCTCACATCTGTTAACGGTTTACATCATTGGTTGATAATTAGGTTGTGTCTACCATGTTTAACTCTAGCTCTTTGATTCACATGGTTAGACTCGTACATTGGTTGGTCGTGTGAATGAGATAGAAGACCTCAAATTTGGTTTCATCCTTTCGGGCTGTGATTTCAGGATTATACAACGATCACCATGTATGATGGTCGTGATCATATAAATAGTCATATAGTCATGGGTCCACCAGTTGTATTTGTGGACATGTCTTGATAATTGTACATGCTATGATTAGCTTATGAGCTGAGTATGGGTATGCCTCCCTCAACAAACATAGATGTCATGTTGTAAATGTATTGTAACAGATGGAGCTCGCTGGTTGTCTTTGATCCCTACTTGTCACAAGGTAAAGCACTTCAGTCATCAATTGTCATCTCTAACTTTGCACTTTAGGGGGAATTCTGTTATAGGCCATTTTGTCACATCGGATTAGTGAGCCTCTTAATGGGATCAATCAACATGATATTCCCCCTTGTCACGATCTTGCACAAATCCCTATGCATGTACCTTTCATTTCCTAGAGTTTGAGCCCTAAACTGCTTCATCTGAGCTAGTTTGAGGACCAACGCTACCTGTGGGCTTACTGAGGTGCACTCACCAGTAGTTGGCTCCACTGTTTCTTGCATTGGTCACCAATAGGTTTCTCCTCTTTTCACCTGCGTTGGTTCTAGAAATCTAGGAGAATGATCAGGATTCAGGAAGCTTCCCCTTCTAGGAGTTTCCAGAAGTTGTTTCAAATACTTACTTAGGATAAACATTCGGATCCTATCCTTCCCTACATTGGAGTTTTCACCACTTATCCTTTGATCCTACCCCTTCATCAAAGGTGGATCTGTTACCCTAGATTGGTAATTGGATAAGAACCCCCAACTTACCATACTTCTCTATATATTCCCAGCCTTCTATGTGTTTGGGGGTTGACTTTTGGAGAGTGATTATGCCCTTATGTTGTGGTAGTGAGTGGTGATCACCTCATGCATTTAGGTTGATTGGAGGTGCATATTGTTACAAGGAAAGGACAAGCCAATAACCTAGAGGAGCCCTTCTACAAGATCAACCGTGACGTATGGTTGTAATCTTCTTCCATTTATAGTAATGAAAAGAATTCATTGTTTTCCTATATGTGATGTTTTTATTTCACTTATTTCAATGCCATGTTGATCTATTGAATGAAGTACTAATATGATACTGTATATATCTCGTAGTTTCTTGGCTTGTGTTATCTGACTATGTAGGTTCTAATTTTGGAAATCGGAGCTGGAATTGGAGCTTCCAAGCTAAAGAAGGAGTGAAGTGTGTGAAGGATTCTAGGTAGTCCTCACTCCACCATTATTTACTTTAAGGAAAAGCATTGTGTTCCTTGTCTCTCTGTTGTTCTAGGTTAGCCACCGACCTAAGGGAGTAAAAGTACTGAGATTGGGCCAATTGATCCACCCTCAGGGCAAAAAAAGTGCATCATTGTGTGCACTGATTACTTGAAAAAGTGGGTTGAGACAAATATTTTCAAGGAAACAATAAAGGAGAAAGTGGTTGAGTTCTTGTGGGAAAATATCTTAAACAAATTTGGGTACCCCAGAGAGATATTCATCAATCAGGGAGCTCAATTCACATCACATCTGATCAAGCATATTTTAAGGTAGCATCATATCAAACACATAACATCTACTGCATATTACCCTTAGGAAAATGGGCAAGTAGAGTTTACAAATAGGGAATTAGAGAGCATCCTCACCAAGGTTGTGAGCAATGGCAAGAGATATTGGGGAGACATATTAGTGGAGGCAACTTGGGCCTATAACACCACTTGGAAGACAACTATTGGGTTGACTCCATCTGATCTATTTTATGGAAAGAAAGCTCTGCTTTCTATTGAGTTTGAGTATAATATTTTGAGAATGGTAGCCCAATTGGACTTAGATGTCACCAAGAACAACAAGAGAGGCTTCTCCAATTGATTGGCTTGGATGAGTTCAAAATGCAGGCCCTCCTACAAACTGAAGTTATATAATTAAAAGGAAGTTCTAGCATGATAGGCATATCAAGGACAAGATTTTTCAAGAAGGGGATTGGGCATTATTATATGACTCTAGGATCAAGGATTTCAAAGGAAAATTGATGACAAGATGGCTAGGCCCATACCTTATAGAGAAATTTCATGCCAATGGAGTTTTTCAAATTAGGACCATTGATGAGGAAGGGATTTCCATGCTTGTCAATGGCTGCAACTTGAAGGTATACATAAAATATATGTCTAAGGAAGAATTCATTAGTACAATCAACAGAGAAGTCAATTGTAGAATTTTCTCTACAAATCAGCTAGCTCACTGATATCATGTGGAAATTTCACCTGCAGATCCAACTGATATATGCAATGTACTAAAACATAATACTAGATCTACATCTACCATAAACTCAACGAAAGCTTAATTGAACATGAGCAACATCAAGCATGAACACATATAACTGATAAGAAGGAATCAATCGCATAACAAAAAATATACATTGGAGAAAGCACCAGCATAAAACCCCAACATTGTATTATCAATCAAGTGGAAATCCTCAACAACATACAAAAAGAATCAGCTCAAAAGCTATCGTGCTTTCTCTATACTCTGATGATCTGTATCATGAACCAATCTAGCCTTGTATATAAAGGCTGCTCCTCTGGTCCAATCCCCTATTTCCTTCCGTAGTTTTGATTGGAATTCAATTACAAAAGCACATGTAATTGTCCTGATCATACCTGCTGTCAACCATAGGTCTAGCTACGTAATCCTTGAGGACACTAGTTCTACTTGCATGCAAGGAATACTCCAAAGGAAGATCCAAGCATCTGATAGTACACTGTCCCACATCTGATCTCAATTGGGTCTCTGACAGAACTGACATGCATCAGTTATCCATGAGTGAATACACAGTTATCTGAAACAATAGTTGTCACATGCATGTAAGCATCAACAAACTATATCTCATTAATTTAACAACCTGTTAAATTAATCTAACTGTACTTGACTAGTTTAGACTAAGTCAACTGATCCTCTCAATATATAGCTCATCCTTAATTCCTCAATCAGTGGAGAAATTACTGCATGTTCACACAAAGACTTCAGTTTGCTTTTCCTTAACTAATTAACTCATGGAGAATTAATTAATTAATATTTCAAATTGCTGGTGAGACCAAAATCAAATTTACTTCCTATAGATAGACCAGGGACTGCTATAAATAGGAAGGGACCTAGAAATGCTATTTTTAGAACTTTCTATTTTTAGCAGTTTCACCTCTCACCCAAGGTGGCCAATGACCTCACTAGCCAAACTGATATTTTTAGACATGCTACTTTTAGGACTTCTATTTATAGCACATTCTAAATTTAACATTTATTGTTGCATGTTTTTCAACACTCCCTCTCAACAAGAAAGGCTTCCTCTCGAACCTGATCATGTAACTCTGGAATGTTCTGCATGCAACACATCTACCCGGTCCACTTGCTCCAACAACACTTGGAACAAAAATACTCCCAACTGACCACTTTGTTGGGCTAGGAACATACTCTGATGTTGAAGCTCTACCTGCTGCTGACAAGTGCTCCCTCTCTGACATCTGTGCTACTGCAACATCTCCATGCATCTCACACCATTGTACACCTCTCTGTGCCACCTAGCACTGTGCAAAACACTTGTGCCTCTCGCATTGTTGCAACTTGCTAGCTATGCGCTGTCCTGGGATTCCCTGCATTGTCGCTATCTCTACCGCTCCATCTGCATCTATCTCTACCCAATCAGTCAGTTCCTATTACTCCACATCGGGGCTCCTGTAGCAAGGTCTCATGCAAGAGGTTGGGTACCTCAAGGATCCTGCCCCTCCTTGGGACGATCACTCTATATTCAGCCCCACCTCGTACCTAGAGGCATGGCTGCATGTGATCCCTCTGCCCACCTGGCTCGGAGTTTCCCCCTACTGGAGGTCTCTGCATGGGTAGATGTCTCTACTCAATCTCTTCTCAGCTTCCCCTATTGTGGCTGCTCCACAACATCCTGAAGTTGTTGCACCAATCGTGGCTCCTCCACAATCGTCTGAGACTTTTTCTGGTGCTACATGTTGAGAAGTAACATACCCTCCCTGTCAACCACCAAGTCTCCATCAGTTGCCTTGCTGCTCAAGGCTTTGCATGCATCTTGAACCTCAAGATCATATAGGTTCTTGACCTGTGAACCGATCTGCTTCACTTGTCTAGTGATGATGTGTCTAAGGAAAACCTTTCCCTTAATGAAGACTACATCATAGCCTCTATCTTCCAGCATCACGACCGACACCAAATTTCTCTCCAGTCCTGGTACATACTTGACATCAGTCAAGGTAATTTGAGCCGCACGCTCCCGTTGAAAAATAATCGTGCCTACACCTGAGACACTGTACTTCTCATCATTACCCATCACTATGAGTATCTGGAGATATTTCTCCTCCAAAGTACTGAACAAACTCTTGTTGCTGGTCATGTGGAAAGAAGCTCCACTGTCAAGAAACCAACCACTTCCCACCATGGATGAAACCATGCATGTGAAGAGTGTGAAATCTAACTCAAACTGTGAAGAAAGTGCCTCACCTTCAGATCCTTCCCCGGATCCCTTATTGGATTTCCTCTGTGGACAATTTGCAGCATAATGGCCCACCTCATGACAACGAAAGCATCGCACTTTCGATTTTTCAACCTTCTTCCCATCATTGGAAGAACTAGGTTCAGAAAGAGAAACCTTCTGCTTCCCCTTCTTTGCCTTACTTGCTAAGGCATAGTTCTCCTCATCCTCCAAGGATGAAGAACCATCTCTGGTGCTTCGTCTGATCTCCTCCTGCATCAAATCCGACCATAGTCGTTCCCAATATGGCAGTTTCTCCCTTCCATTAACCGAGTCCTTCTAGCTACGCTAGCTCTTAAGAAGGCCAAGGAGTGTTAGACTCACCATATCATCATCTGAGGTCACAATCCCTACACTTCCAAGCTCATCCCTGCATGAGGTGAGCTTGTTCAGATACATAGAGATTGTCTCATCCTTTTCACACTTGATCCTTCAAAGTTTTTCCTTCAGTGCCAACTTCCTCTGATCACTGCTATTTTGATATAAATATTTCAATGTCTTCCACATTGCATGTAGAGTGTCCTTCCCATGGAGATTCGAAACAATGTGATCTCGAACTCCCTCCAAGAGAATTCTCCTAGCTCTAGCCACACACTTCTTCCAGTCTACAACCTGAGTAGCATCAGTAGGCTTAGGGACATCTTAATCAATGAAGTCCTTAAGGCCATTATCTTCCAATACTGCCTCCATGCGATCCTTCCAAGCTATATAGTTTAAGCTTCCATCAAGGGCATACTCAAGCCTCAAACCATAGAAAGCCATCAATGAATTGGATGTGATAAGAACTGAGATCTATATCACGAATAATAAACTTCAAATTCCATCTTCTATATTGTTCTTCCTTGATCACCTCTGCTCCGATACCATGTAGAATTCTCTCTACAAATCAGCTATCTCACTGATATCATGTAGAAATTTCACCTGTAGATCCAACTGATATATGCAATGTACTAAAGCATAATACTAGATCTACATCTACCATAAACTTAACGAAAGCTTAATTCAACATGAGCAACATCAAGCATGAACACATATAACTGATAGGAAGGAATCAATCACATAACACAGAATATATCACTGGGGAAAGCACCAGCATAAAACCCCAACACTGTATTATCAATCAAGTGGAAATCCTCAACAACATACAGAAAGAATCAGCTCAAAAGCTATCCTGATTTCTCTGTACTTTGATGATCTATATCATGAACCAATCTAGCCCTGTATATAAAGGCTGCTCCTCTGGTCCAATCCCCTATTTCCTTGTGCAGTTTTGATTGGAATTCAATTACAAAAGCACATGTAATTGTCTTGATCATACCTGCTGTCAACCATAGGCCCAACTACGCAATCCTTGAGGACACTAGTTCCACTTGCATGCAAGGAATATTCCAAAGGAAGATCCAAGCATTTGATAGTACATTGTCCCACATATGATCTCAACTGGGTCTTTGACAGAACTGACATGCATAAGTTATCCATGAGTGAATACACAGGTATATGAAATAATAGTTGTCACATGCATGCAAGCATCAACAAACTATATCTCATTAATTTAACAACCTGTTAAATTAATCTAATTGTACTTGACTAGTTTAAACTAAGTCAACTGACCCTCTCAATATATAACTCATCCTTAATTCCTCAATCAGTGGAGAAATTACTGCATGTTCACACAAAGACTTCAGTTTTCTTTTCCTTAACTAATTAACTCATGGAGAATTAATTAATTAATATTCCAAATAGCTGGTGAGACCAAAATCGAATTTACTTCCTATAGATAGACCAGGGACTGCTATAAATAGGAAGGGACCTAGAAATGCTATTTTTAGAACTTTCTATTTTTAGTAGTTTCACCTCTCACCTAAGGTGACCAATGACCTCACTAGCCAAACTGCTATTTTTAGACATGCTATTTTTAGGACTTCTATTTATAACACATTCTAAATTTAACATTTCTTGTTGCACATTTTTCAACATCAATGTGATTGGAAGTGTCATAGATTCCATTCCACAACATTTCTAGATACATTTTTGAAAAAGGAAAAATAAAAAATAAAAACAAAATAAAAAGCCTATATGAAAAGCTGTATGAGGTATTTGAGGCCAAATCTTGGGTCGAAAACCTCTCTAAGGCAACCCAAGAGCAAAAAAAAAGAGAAGAGAAATAATAAATATATCTAGGTGAAAACCTCTCTTGAGGCACCTAAGGAAGGCATACAGGTTGAAAACCTCCTCTAAGGCAGACTGTTGTCTAAAAAAAAAAAGAAAACACAGGAAATGGATCGACAACATGTTTGCTATTTTTTTTGTCATTTTGCATGATTGAAGACAATGACAGATTCCATAGCTACAGGGCTAGCATTCTCAAGATTTTCTTCACTCCTCCCTCCATCCACTTCATCTCCATCATCCACACTCATGTGCTCACCCCTCTCCACCATCTCATTAGCCCCAAATTCAAGTTTCACCCCCTCTTTGGATTGTTACAGGAAGGACCTATAATTAGTACAAGAATGTCTTGTAGTGCTACAGGAGCGCTCCAAAAATCTACAGGAGGTAGATTAGAAGGAAAGGACAGCCCGCAATGACATTTTAAAGGATAAATAAGGGTCCCCCACCATGGTCTGCCATCCATCCATCACTTGTCCATCCCAGTTCATTAAAAAAAAAAAAAAAAATCACTAAAATCCCTCCACTTTGTCTTACCCCTGTTGATTTTTTTTGGAGAAACACACATAACACATCCTTTTCATTTCCACAAATCTACACCACTCCCTCAAAGTCACATCATTTTCCTCAAGACCTTTTACATCCTCTCTCATCACCCCCATGCAAATTTAAGACCCCAGAAGAAAAGAAAAGGATTGCTCTAGGAAGAGAACCTCCACCTGTAGCAGCATGTGCACACGTCATAGAAGGCAATAATTTTTTTTTTTTCTCATCAGTAGGGGGTGATGAAAAATTATGAGGCCACTCTTGAGTAGTCATATAAATCCCAATAGGACTCTCCACCAAAAATATAAACTTGGACATCAACAAGGTACTTGCACACATAACAACCACAACAGTCAAATATCATGAGGAGCAATGAAGAAATACATAGGAAAGTAACACAAAAAATCAACCCCTTGATGACAATAATGAGTCTACCTCCAGTATGCACATAACTTCAACAATCATATCCCTATATTAGTTTTATCATGAGGTAGGCACAAGTATGGCAAACTCTCATCTCCTCTATATGTGTAAACAACAAAAATATGTAAATGTCAAGAGGAGGTGTTTTAATAAGTTGGAGGTGGCTAGTTAACTTGGACACCTAAAAGTGATGGTAAACAACCATGCAACGTGGAGGTGTCACATCGGTTGAGTTGGGATCATAGAGAGTGGGTGGTGATTAGGATGAACGAGGGAATAATTACTTCGAGTGGGGACAACGGTCCAAAATAGGAAACCTCATGTGATTGCCAAGTCATCACAATGCTCCAAGCCTAAGCCAAAAATAGCATATTATGTATTGGGGCTCGAATTTTTTTCATAAATGCTCATTTCAATAACAGTTAAGGAGAGGACGAGATCAGGGTAACCATCGAGGAGTTTCGAACCTTGTTCTTCCATTGCTACAGGAGGGAGCTACAGACATGCCTGCCATTGCTACAGGAAGGACGAGAGACTCCTACAAGAAATATGAAAGGGTGAAGGAACGCTACAAAGGGTCAAAATGGTCTCCAAAATATTACCTTCATCCCATAACACTTGATAAAAAATTAATTGCCACCATCTCCTTCATCCATGCATAAATTGTATGCAAGGTGCACTTCAAATTCTACAGGCAGTAGCAGTCAAATTGTGAAATTGAAAGATCTTTTCGGGTTATAGAGTAGAAAGAATGTAGGCAATTGTCATCAACAAGGGATTTTAACTCACTGTTGCCACTGAATCATACACCAAAGCTATTAAAGTAAGTATCTCTCCTTCACTTAGCTAAAATCATAGAGAAGATATGGCGGGACAATTTAACAGAAGAGAGCCCTCAGATACCAAAATAATCCAACTACACCCTCCTTTGGTAGATATTTTTAGAAGAGACCAGTGCCTAGGATTCTTCTAGTTTTTGAAAGGATATGATGATGGCATTTCTTTTCAATTTTCCATGGCCTTGAACTCACAAATAGAAGATAGTGCCACCACTATGGTGAGGGGATTAACTATCTCACTCATCTATGAGATAATTAACAGAGTGAGAACCCTACCCCTAGGGATCAAATGGGGTTGAGGAGAAAAAACCACCAGTGCCACTACTAAAAAGAACCTATTCATTTCCAATGAAAATCCTGTTGAGGACAAGAATGGAGTTAGGAGGGAAAGCCTACCTTATCCTTGGGATGAGGTGGCCTACCATATCCTGAAATAAATCTCTTATAAGGGAAGGCTGAGTTTGGTCTATGCATACCACTTTAGATTACTTCATGAACTCAAATTTCAAGTAGAATTTCCTCTAGCTCAAATACTTAGTGTGCCATACTTCCTCCTACAGTCCATCAGGGACATGAGTAAAAAAGTGAGAGAGGGAAAACACCAACACCTAGGCCACCATGGCCTCATTAAACTGATAGTGGTGGATGCCTTGAACAAATTGAGAATCCCTATCCTTTGGTCCAAATTCATATACATGGATAGAGAGGCCTTCATTAACACAAATACCCTCACACTAGGTGAGACCCCAACCTCTAGTGTTGGAGTAAGAGATGAGAAAGCATAGGAAGAAGAAGAGGAAGGGGAAAAGGCGGGAGATGAAGAAGCAGTAGGGTCATAAGAAGAGGAAAGAGAAAAGATGCAGAGAGGACAGAGAAAGAACCAGAGGCAGGGGTAGGGAAAGAGAAATATGAAGGGGAAGGGGGGAGCAATAAGATAAATCAAGTTCTGAGAAAACTATTGAGCCCAAAGAAACAAAGATATCCCCAAAGAAAACAAATTTGTCTTGAGGACCCACTAAAAAAGAGATAGCTACAACTTTAGCTACCTTGAGCACCCTAGTCAAACCTAAAAGGAAGAGACAAATGCAAGCCCCCTTATACTTTAAGACCAGGAAAAGGACCAAGATCAAGCAAGGAAGGCCACAAACTCCCATAAAGACCCCTATCAAAATTGAAGAGTGCTCCAATAAGAAAGAGGAGGTGGGGCCCACTGAAAGAAAATTTGAAGAGGTCACTGTTCAATATCAATAAAAAAGACTCTTGTAGCATATGTAAGGAGGCCCACCATGAGGTCAAGCTCCTTCAAGCAACCAAAGACACCTACCACCCTCCAATAAGAAGAAAAGGGGAAGCTACATTAAGAACAGAGGATGTTATAGGAGGAACAAAGGATCCTATAGGAGCAACAGAATGAGAAATAGGAGGGGTAGAAAGTGATACAACAACTATAGGAGGTAGAAACTTCCCCAAAAAAATTTGAGAGGGACTTCCTAGAGCTCCAGGAGCCTAGTCCACAACCTAGCCTAAACTCCTATTAACAATTCATTGAAGGAGGGATAATTATTTCCCAAAACATTACTGTCCCACGTTTATTTGAGCTAGAAGTAGACAGAGGAAGAAAACACAGATGGATGCAAATTGCTAAGTTTAAAAAGGTGGAAGATGTGGGCCTCATGGAAGAAATGGCCCTTGAAATTGGAAAATAATTAAGTGAACTAAGAGAGAGTGAGGCCACAATGAGGGAGAAGCTACAAGTACAAAATAAGTGGTTGAGGGAGAAGCTGCAAGAGAAGGAAACTCAACTGGGCACAATGGAAAACCTCTCCATGGAGGCATTACAGTGCAGACAACCATCCAAGTCTTATGCACTCTTTATCAAAGAGTAATGGATGCAATTCCAAATCAAGGCCTTAACACAACATGGGTCTATGTCATTTCAAGATTACAAACAATTCATTGAATCTTGCAACCAAGTTAGCATAGAAGACAGAGAAAAATAGGTTGAGTTCTACATTAATAACCTAAACTTGACTAATATGAATATTTGGGATCCAAATGCAAAATTGGGGGATACACAACTGATGGTCCTTTTCCTGGATGACTCATGAGGAGGCAAGAGATAAGGAAGTAAAGAGAGTCATGGAAAAGGAATAAAAGGAACCGTTATGACTTTCATTAACAATAATAGCATCATCTCCAATGATGTTGACCTAGGACCCAAATACCTTACCACCTAGGAACAATCCATCTCACATTGAAGACACACTTAGGTTGTTAGAGACAAAATTCCAACAAGCCTACCAAAGGAGATGCAATGCCTTAGCCCATAGTCTCTAGATCCAGGAGTATCACTCTCCTAAAAGGTTGAGGAATGCATTGGAGAGTACACCCCTATACAAAAGAATCATGAAAATATTAAAATTAAATTGGATTGTACTCAATCTAACTCCACCATTTCTGCTAGGTCTACAAGAAGGAAGAAATGAATCATAAGAGAAGAAGGAGTGGACAGAGATAGAAAATAATGCAAGATTCTATCCTCAAGAAGGCACACCATCTGAGGAGCCTTGGGATGTTAGGGAGGCCACCAGGGACATGAAGGGGGTGATGATGAGGCTCATCAATAGGTACATCATAAGGGCCATAATTCCATCCTCTATATTTATAACTATCTCTTTCTCACATTTATTTACAATTTTTTTTTTTATTTTTTTTTATTTTTTTATTTTTTTTATTTTTTTATTTTTTTTATTTTTTTTTTTTTTTATTTTTTTTTTTTTTTTTTTTATTTTTTTTTATTTATTTATTTATTTATTTTATTTTATTTATTTATTTTTTTTTATATTATGCTTAGTGAGGGGTAAAAGATGTTTTTCTATGTTATGTGCCCTAATATGGTTTAAACACGGGAAATGGAGAATTTTTTATATGATTCAATGCAGCAAATCAGAGTAGACAACATGGAGATATTCTATGAGGTTTTCCACCTCCTTAACTCCCTCAATCAGCCAAAATCACCACACTCTCTCTCATCAGCTCGAGGTCATTGGCAGCCAAGCAAGTACAGTTAAAGAAGATCAAGATCCACCCTTCTCTAGTTTTTGGAGACACACATTCATATTTTATAGGGAGATGTTAGTAGCTACCCTCTTGTATAAATAAAATTCCAAATAGCTCACCAAGATTCAAACTTTGTTTTCATCTAGGAAGCTATTGAGCTCAAGAACTTGACACTATTATTTTTGAATGGTTATGTGATGTATTTGACATTGATGAAATGATAATGAGAAGTTTCTTACTAATCAATCACTGAGTTATTTCCAAAGGTTTGAGGCTCTTGGGTTTGGGCCCAAACCCAATGGCTTAAGTCCTTTTTATGTATTGGTTTTTTTTTTATTAACTTAGAATGTTAATTAGTTTTCTGCATTTCATTAGAACATAAACCCTCAAAAATCTTGTGATTGCAACCTCTATCTCATCTCTATCATGGGAGCATGAATGGAAGAATATACAATCATAACCAAAAAATGCAATGTTTATGATTTCTTGGAAGAAGCTCTGCATTATTCATCTTGTTTTTCATATGTTTAATGTAGCTTAGAAGTTGATTTATTGACTAGATCAGATTTTTTGGCATAGATTAGATGGTATTTAAATTCAACTCATCTTTTCCACCATTGGTTATTTTGTTTTATCAATGATAAAATAGTATGTGCATGTGATGTTGCAGGGCTGTTTGGATCTACATGCAAGGGGCCTTTCAACATCTCCATCCAGGATTTCTTCATTCTCTTAGATGAATCCCACAATTTTGATCTTGAGCTCATTCCCTTAAGTTACCGTGAGAAACTCTCCTAGTTCAAAACAGGCCTTCCTAAGGTGCTAAGCTTAGCTAGGGGTGTTGACCACCTTTCATCCATCTCCCACAACCTCCATCCACCTTACCATCCCGTGATCTCATCACTCCTACCTCCCAAACCTTCTTGGTAGCCTTCCTATAGCATTACAGACCTTCCTGTAGCAATATAGGGAAACTCTAGCAGCCTGTTTCACCCTCTATTTTGACCTGTGATTCAAGTTTGACTTAGTTTAGGAGTAGGTTGACCCCCAGCTATGAATCCATGATCAAGCATAGCACCTAGGCCATTCCAAGCATCCTTTTTCCTTCACTTCAAGATATAATAGCATTAGTTTCTTTATCACAGATTTAGCACAAATAGAAATTCATTTATATGCAAGTGTGAGATAGATAGATGATGCATGAAATATTAAGTTATTATTTGGTAGGGTAGTTTCCTATTTTCAAGTGGATTTGGTAGCTAGATGGTTGATTGCAAGATAGTGTAGTTCCCTTTCTGCAAGTAATGAAGCTCTTGTTTTTTTCATGAATTGATTCAGTAGTATTTACAAGTTAATAACATCTACAAGTAGAGGTTAAAAAGCATTTTCATTTCTCTTTTGAACTAGCTTCTGAGTTTCACCTTCAGTAGTCAATTTCCTTCTAATTCAGTAGAAAGAATGGTCTTGGAGCACTATTGATCAAATTTCCTAGTTGAGGGTGGCATGAGTAGAATCCCATCTACTGTGTATATAGCACTGTCACCTCAATGTTTTTAAAAACCCTGAGTTGATAAATAGAGTTAAGGATCCCTTGGGAGTTGCATCACTCTTGGTGTAATACCAGAGCTTACCACTTTTCGAGCCATTGTTGGGGAGGTGTCTAGGTAGATGTTTTTTCTGCTTAAGTATTACTTTTTGTTTTTCATTCAATTTTGAAAAAATCACATAAAAGAAGAAATTTTTCTTTCATACCTTGTAGGAATTTTGATACTCAAGGAAAATTCTTACCAAACATCCCCACACCCTCAAACAATCAACCTTCACTCTTCTTCGGTGAATTTCAACTTCTCTCTCTAACTACAGGAAGTTAGAAGACCCTTTAAGTGAGCAACCTGAGATATCTAGAGAACCTATTGGGGGAGAAGAAGAACCCATTTCACCTACCCTATATGGCTGAAAATAGGAATAATGAGGTTTTTCCTATCAGAGAGACTAATGGAGAGGCTAGAATGAAGCATATAAGCCCTGCTACCCTTCCACACTTCCATGGCTTAACCTCTGAGGATCTTGATACTTTTATGTTTGAATTTTCTATTGCCTATAGGACATATGAATATGCCTCTTATGGAGATAAGCTGAAGTTATTCCCATATACCCTTAAGGATGTAGCCTTGCATTGGTTTATGGGTCTGCCTGGAGATAACATCACTACCCAGGCTTAAATACAACAAGCCTTTAGTAATAAGTACAAGGACTATTGTAAGTCCAATGACACCAAGGAAGAAATATTTAGAATCACTCTTGGAACTGATGAATCCATAGAGGACTATGAGGGGAGCTTTCAACTTAGTTATAGGAATGCCAAATGCACCCTTGATCCTAAATCACTAAAGCTAGTTCTTATCTGAGGGATTAGAGAGGACATGATGGAAACCCTCAGCATGTTGTCTGGGGGAAACATAAATCAGTTATCCTATTATGACATCAAAACAACGTTCAAAAATCACTTTAGGGTTGCTAGGAAGAAGGGTAGGACTAGCCAAACCTTGGTCAGTTCCTCTCCTTCCATGACATCCATCAAAAATGAGATTGGGAACATGTTGAAGGACTTTAAAAGTGAAATAGTGCATGCCTTTTCTTTGCAAATGGATACCATGCAGATCAAGAGGATACAAGAGGAAGAAGAGAGGGCCCTAGCTATTTTATTTCGTAAATGCAATATAAGTCACCCCCAAAATGAATGACCATTAAATGTCATAGGGATATGCTTAGTCTGTGAGGAAAACCATGCCACAGATAAATTTCCTTCTTTGCCTGGTTTAAAAGTTGTATACTAGGGGACATAAGGTGGACCTGAGTAACTCTACTTTATAA
This sequence comes from Pinus taeda, assembly GCA_000404065.3. Taxonomy (NCBI): domain Eukaryota; kingdom Viridiplantae; phylum Streptophyta; class Pinopsida; order Pinales; family Pinaceae; genus Pinus; species Pinus taeda. Next base: position 39,124 of record APFE031197984.1, read on the forward strand.
ATCAAAGGAGGCCTCAAGGACCTTGACCATACCAATAGGGCTTGCAAGGTGTATCTTACTCTTATTACCATCCCAACCCTATTGCACCCTTTCCACCCTAGTACTCTTCCACTCATCCATCATGGTCCACACCTCCTTCCTGGCCTTATGCTCCTCAATATCCTCCCCAATATCCTCCCCAATCTGTCAGTCAAATATTTCAACCATATTCTTCTCAATATCCTCAATGGAATAACCCATCACAAGGGTGGGGGGCTCAACTCAACCAACGTCCTACCTTAATGCCTCTACCTCCATCTCAACCACAACTCACTCATCCTGTTCCACCCAAGCAACCTCAGATGCCTGCTTAACCCAATCCGAACCTGAATAACAAGAAGGCACAATAGGTCTACAATGGACAAGAATATTACCCTCCCTATGCTGTGGAGATTCAAGAAATCAAACTCAGGTCTGGAAGAGTGCATCCAGATAACCAACCTTCATCTCCACCTGAAGAACTTGAAGATGAAAAGGAAGAGAGTAACCCTAAAGTAAATCTAGCTCCTTTTCCTGAGAGATTGATCCATCCAAATCGGCACTCCCTAGAAGAGACTGAACTTCTAGGAGAATTGAATAATTTGTGTGTTAAAATACTCCTCCTCCTAGCTATTAAGGATGTTCCCATCTATAATAAGATTATCAAAGAGAAATGTTTCAAACACTCTAAGAGGAGAAAAAGATACGCCCCCACCATCAATGTTGTCAGTGAATTATCTTATTTGATGTTCGGGAGAGTGATTTGTCCAAAATATTTTGACCCTGGAAGTCTAGTAGGAGATGTGTACATTGATGAGATCATTTTCCCTCATACCCTTATTGATCTTGGGGATGCCATCAATGTGATGACTAAATAAACCATACTAAAAATAAACCTCCAAGGATCCTTAAGAAAGACCACTACAGTGATGCAACTTGCAAATAGATCCACAGTGGCTCTTGAGGGAGATTTTGAGGATGTAATGGTACCTATTGACTCTTGAGAGTATCCTACTAACTTATTGGTTTTCCAGCCCAAAACAAAATTCAATGGTTATCCTCTAATCTTGGGAAGGCCATGGTTAGCGACTGCTAATGCTTACATTAGTTGCAGGGCTTGGAACATGACCATTAAGAATGGGCATTTGTCCAAACAAATGGTATTGTACCCTCTTGCCCATCCATCCATTGAGCATGACTTACCCCTATGGCTAGAGGAGGAGGAGGAAGATGAAGTGTATCAGACAACATCCCTTCCAATATTTACCCTAGATGTTTCTATAGGAGGGAAGAAACTTGATGAATATGACCTCATTAATGAGGTCCTCCACACCAACCCCCCAATACCATGCCTCTTGATGAGCTGGTGAGAGAGTCTAAGAGTGGTCCTTTCACTAAATTATGCTTAGTTGACCCAAGTCCTGCCCATGTCAAAGTTGTAGGATTTGGTCCATCTAGAACCTTAAAGATTAACCCCTCTTTGAGGAAACCAAGCATTAGGGGAATTTTGAGGTCTAAAATGGGCCTCCTAAGGGAATTATAAAATAATAGTGGAAATAATAAAATAAGTTTAAATTACATCTGTTGAGATTTTCTGTTTTAATAAAATAGGCAAAAATCTCAGTGTGTGAAAACAATAGGAATTTGTTGCTAGATTAGCTCCAGGCTGTCGGGAGAGAGTTAATGCATCCTATATTTGATGTGAGAGGATTTATGAGGCAATTATATTCTCCTAGCTATAAAACAGGTATCCATATGGATTGTTTTTGGAGTGAGAGAGTTTGTGAGGAACTTGATTAATTTTTTGTAATCTCCTGTTTGATAATAAAGAATTGCTGATGCCTATGTTTGGTGGACGTAGCCCAGATTGGTTGGGTGAACCACGTTAATTTTCTGTGTCTTCTGTGCATGATTTAATAGCTGTGTATATAATTGTCTGGTTGCTGCACACCTTGCCTCTAACAACATCATCAAATTTTAGAGGGAAAAAAGAAAGAACTATTTTTTCAACTTATCTCCCTATGGGTTTACTTAAATTTCGAGCGGAAACACTCGTTGGATGCATAATTTGATTCCTCATCTAAGGAGTACCCATGTTTCATACTTTCAATGTACCCCACCACACGAAAAATGAGGACTACATGAAAAAACGTGATTGCAATCACATTTTTCATGTATTTCTCATTTTTCATGTAGAAGTATCCATCGAAAGTATGCAACATGGGTACTCCTTGGAAAAGGAATTGAATTTTGCATCCAACGAGTACTCCAACTCGAAATTTGAGTAAAACCTTAGGGAGAAAAGTTGAAAATATGAGTTGAAAAAGTAGTTTTATTATTTTATTATTTTTTAATCTTTTTACTTTTTTACTCCAAAAATGGTGAATCATCCCCCATGGTTGACATCATAATCTTGAATCCTATTAGTTCTTATAAAGTTTATTTTGGTTGTACATTTTTCTTAGGAGGCCCATTTTAGACATCAAATTCCCCTAATGATGATAAGTTGTGTAAGATGCTAAGAGAATATTTAAATGCTTTTGCTTGGAACTACAAAGAAATAAACGGGGTGCATCCCCCAGTTTGTACTCATCACATCTACATCAAGGAGGGATTAAAACTTGTGTGTAAACCTTAGAGGGGAATGAACCCAACCCTCAAGGAAATAGTAAAGGAAGAGTTGCAAAATTTGTTGGATGCAGGGTTCATATACCCCATCTTGGATAGTGAGTGGGTGCCCCCCTAGTTTTGGTCCCAAAGAATAATGGGAAGCAGAGGATCTGTGTATATTACAGAGAAATGAACAAATCCACCAAGAAAGACCATTTTCCTTTGCCTTTCATTGATCACGTTTTAGATGGTCTTGCAGGGAAGAATTTCTTCTCTTTCCTGGATGAATTAAGTGGTTACAATCAGATCCATATCAACCTTCAGGATCACGACAAAACTACATTCACATATCCTTGGGGTACCTTTGCTTATAGGTTCCTCCCTTTTGATCTATGTAATGCCCCTGCAACTTTTCAAAGGGAAATTTTGAGAATATTTTATGAGCCGGTCCATGACATTGTATAGATCTACATGGATGATTTCACTCTCTATAGGTGTGATTTCCTAGAGGCTCTCCTGGGAAAGGTCATGAGGAAATGCATTGAGATGAACCTCTTGCTTAGTCCTGAGAAATGTGAATTCTTAATGAATGTAGGGACTGTCCTTGGTCATTCAATATCTTAGGAGGGAATATAAGTGGACCCAAACAAGGTTTCCATCATCAAAAGGATCCCCACTCCTCAAAAGAAGAGGGATGTTAGGATTTTATTGGGCTTAGATTGATATTGTAAGAGGTTTATCAAGGAATTTAGTGAAGTGGCTTCACCATCTTTTGGATTGTTGGCCAAGGACTCAGAATTCTACTAGAAAAATAGCTACCAAGAGGACCTTGAGATTTTGAAAGAAAAATTAACCACTGCACCCATACTTAGCGGTCCAAATTGGGCTTTGACTTTCCATATCCATGTTTATGCATCCAAAAAAGTTGTGGGGGCAGCCTTGGAACAAATAGATGGTAAGTTACCTTATGCCATTTACTTCATTAGTAAAAAATTGTCTAAGGGTGAACCGAAATACACTGTAACTGAGAAAGAACTCCTAGTTGTTGTACACTCCTTAAAAAAATTCATACACTACATCACTAGATACCAAAATTTTGTGCATACTAACCATGCAACTATTAAATATTTGTTGAATAATCCTAACGTGAATGCTAGAATCATTAGATGGTTTCTATTGTTGCAACAATTTGATTTAATTGTCATTGACAAGCCAAGAAAAGAAAATGTAGTTGCAGATTTTTTGTTTAGACTTTCTTTGCCTACAGATGATGAAGGGATGGTCGATGATCATCTTCCAATTGAGCACCTACTTTCTATCTCAGTTCTCTCTCCATGGTTTTCTAATATATCCAACTACCTAGTTGCTGCAAAATTTCCCCCAAATCTGTCATCTAGGGAGAAGAGCAGAATTGTAAGGAAAAACACCCCTTTCACTTGGATTGGGGACAATCTCTTCAAGTTGGGACCAGATCAGATCATAAGGAGATGTGTTAGGGAAGGGGAATTATTTGACATCCTCTCGGTCTGTCATGATGGGCCCTGTGGACGTCATTTTGCTGCCAAGAGAACAACTTTTAAAGCTCTACAAGATGGTTATTATTGGCCCACTCTCCACCAAGATACAAGAAGGTATACCAACAGATGTGATTAGTGCCAGAGGATGGGAAAAGCCACACCCAAGGATGAAATTCCCTTACAATCTCAGGTGGCCTGGGAACCATTTGACAAGTGGGGCATGGATTTCATCGAGCCACTTGATCCACCATCAGGGCAGAAAACATACATCATTGTGTGCATTGATAACTCGACAAAGTGGGCTGAGAGAAAGGATGTAAAAGAAACAAAGGAGAAGAAAGTGGTTGAGTTCTTAAGGGAAAATATGTTCTACAAATTTGGGTACTCGAGAGAAATATTCATCGATCAGGGAGCTCAATTCACATTACACCCGATCGAGAATATTTTAAGGTAGCATCATATCAAACACAAAACAACTACTACCTATCACCCTCAGGAAAATGGGCTAGTATATGTTACAAATAGGGCATTGGAGAGCATCCTCACTAGGGTTTTGATCAACAACATGAGATATTGGGTAGACAGATTAGTGGAGGCCACTTGGGGCTATAACACTACTTGGAAGACAACTACTAGGTTAACTCCATATGATCTGGTTTTGGAAAGAAAGCTCTTCTTTCTATTTAGTTTGAGTATAATAGTTTGATAATGGCAGCCCAATTGGACTTAGATGTCACCAAAGCACAACAAGAGAGGTTTCTCCAATTGAATGGTTTGGATGAGTTCAGAATGTAGACCCTCCTACACATTGAAGTTATACAATTGCCAAGGAAGGTATGGCATGATAGTAATATCAAGGACAAGGCTTTTCAAGAATGGGATTCAGAATTATTAATGACTCTAGGTTCAAGGATTTCAAAGGAAAACTGATGACAAGATGGTTAGGCCCATACCTGTAGAGAAATGTCATGACAATGGAGCTGTTCAAATCAGGACCATTGATGAGGAAGGGATTCCCTTGCTTTTCAATGGCTACAGGTTGAAGGTATACAAAAAACCTATGTTTAAGGAAGAATTCATCAATACAATTAGCATAGAAGTCAATGTGATTGGAAGTGTCATAGCTTCCAATCCAAAATGTTTCTAGATACTTTTTTTAAAAATGAAAAAGAAAAAAGAAAAAGAAAATAAAAGGTGTGGATGAGAACCTTTTTGTGGCATTTGAGGCCAACTCTTGGGTTGAAAACCTCTCTAAGGAAACAAAGGAGAAAAAAAAAAGGAGAAATAATAAATATCCCTAGGTGAAAACCTCTCTTTAGGCACCTAGGGCAGGCATACAAGTTGAAAACCTCCTTTGAGGCAACCTATGTGCCTCCAAAAAAAAAACAAAAAAACACAAGAAATGGATCTACAACATGTCTATTAATTTTCTCATCATTTTGTAGGATTAAAGACAGTGGCAGATTCCATAGCTATAGGTGTTAGAAAATAATATATTACAGAGCAATGGAACACATAAAATATTGCAGGAATATAAACAGAAAAAACACATAAAACAAGAGAGACACAGATATACGTGGTTCACCCAGTTTGGGCTACGTCCACAGAGAAACAACCAATCCTTCCTTTTATATTATCCAGCAAACTAAAGAGATACAACCTACAACAGATCTGCTATAACACCCTCTTTGCTCTCAATCTCCTCTCTCCTTCTCACTCAGAATACAGATCTACATAGACGCAATACAATTCCCTCATATATAGTGAGGGTTTGCCTTCTAGGTCAAAAAACCCTAAATTAAACATAACTTCTACCGTTAGATCTATGCCTAATGAACGGCCTAGATTGACTAGAAATTACTATACTTTTACAAGGCAATTTTACATCTATTCTTAGCTTTGAGGCCAAGTATCAAGGCCAAGTACCATGGTAAACTTAGTAGGGTGTTTCCTATCAAATTCTTGGAGGATCGGTATGTTCCACTCATGAGACTTATCATAAAATACTTTACATGTGAGGATAGGTTCTCCAGAATTTATGCCTACCACATTAGATTGCTTATGCACTTCACCAGGGTTAGAATGATGAGCATCCCTTATTTCATATACAAAAACATAGAGAAGATGACAGTGATTGCAAAAAGAAAACCATATCCACAACAACTCAATAGTATTTATCATTTTTCTGTTATCAAAATTGTCATTTTGCATTAGATCACTCAATTGGGAGTGCCATGGGAAAATTTCATTGCCCATGAGTGCTTCAAGGGGCCTCAAATATTTTCAGATCCTCAAGAAGAAGGTCAAACTTCTGGGCAACAAAAGGAACCTGAAAATAAAACAGAGGAGGTTCATGTTCCTATGATTGTCACTTATGAAAGAGGCACTAGGAAGCTCTTTGCAGCTGCCAAGCGAGTACTATCTCCACCAGGGGTGGAAGGGGTCTCATTCTCTTCACTAGACCACAGGTATATGTTATCTTCACCAGGGGTGAATGGGGCTTTTCCTTCTTCTCCAGCTAAACAGGTACATGGCAGAAACAAAGGGAAACAAAAGATGCATGAGGAGGGCCCTACTGAAGGGCAAGACAAGGATTTTGTTTTGATTAAGGAGGATGTCACTGATTTGGGCTCTTAAAGCTCAAGGCTCAAGGACATGATTATCAAAGAGAAGGAGGATGAAATACAAGCCTTATCACTTAATCTTGAGAGGGCCAAAAGGATCATCAACTTTCTTGAGGAGGAAAACAAGCAACTGACAGATAAGCAAGCTATTATGGAGTTGCAAATGATTATAGAAAATAGGCAAGTGGGAAAGAAAAGAAAGATCAAGATGACCTCCCTTGAGCAAGAAATTAAGGCTGACCAAGAATCATGGTTGGAGAGGGAAAACATTCACCTTGAGAAGATGCTTGAGAAAGCCAACAAAGAGAACAAAATGTTGTGCCATATGGCCTATCACTACCTAACTAGGAACAAGATTTGCAAAACAAGGGTAAAGAGGCTAAAAGCTAAGTTAAGGAGAGCCTTGAGGGTCAAGAAAGAGCATGATAAACTCAAATTTTTGGCTGAAGCTTCATTAGCTTAGCAAAGCACTTAATATGGTTGCTTCTTGTTAAATTTGAAGAAATTTTGGGAACTTTTTGTCATTTTGCAATTTTGTACATAAAAACAGAGGAAATTTTAGTGTTACACTGGCTCACTCTTTTAAATGGCTTTTAGTTTTGGATTCCTCATGAAAAAAATGAAACCCAAAAAAAGTTTAATAAATTTTGGAGGAGATCTGGGTCTCTTAAAGGGGAAAAACACCTAAAAAATGCCCTCTCTACCACTTTTTGGACCCATAGGAAGCAGTCTTAGGAGAAATGATTTTGGAAGGGCAAAGCAACTCCAAATCAGAAAATTTGAAGTGTTCCAGAAACTAGATAGGCAAAGCTTTCCAACAAGCTATCTTGGGATTGATTTGGTGAAGTACAAGGCCTCCAAAAGCAGTCATGAAGCGGCGCTGTGCATCAGGCTCGAGGCGCTGCGCATCCAGGAAATTTTTGCCAATTTTGCCTAAAACTCAGAATTTCGCCCAGTTTGACTACTAGTTGACTTTTTCTATTCTCCTTCGTAAATTTGTGATGGTAAATGATATAATTTGATGAAAATTTGATGAAAAATGACTTGAGGGGGTAGATACATCAGTTAGAAGTGGTTTGAGGTTGAATGAATCAGTTTCCATGGTTTTAGAGGCAAGCTGTTCCACTGCCTATATTCCTATTCTTAGTTTAGATATGGTTGAAACCACCCCTATTCTAATGGATTCAACCCATGATGGCTAGCATAGGTGGTTTGATGCCTATATTATGTACTTTATTAGTCATTTGTAAAGGTTGGACTCTTGTGGATGCTTTGAGCTTCATTGTAAATCACTTCTGCAATTTGGCAAGGAAATGAATCAGGGTTTTGCAAAATTTTGTGGGATTCTTGTGGTAATGTGTCTTGGCATTGTTTCTTCCTTTGTTATTAGTTTCTATTATGTGTTATATGTGCCAGTATCAATTTCTTTCTTCATAACTAAATGAATCAAGATAGATAGGTGGAATCCATTGATATTCAGTGCTCTGCCTTGGGAATACATTTAGTTTTTAATGTTTTCTGTTGTTTGAAGAGGACTCAGGAACTTTGCATGCCCTACCCAACTCCTCAATGGTCATAGAATTACCATCAAACTTAATTCAAAGTGCCAAAACACCTACCTACGTCGCCCCACGGAACATCCTGCAAATTTGAGTTGATTTCTCAGACCCAAAGCTGCCTTCTTCATTTGATCCAACAACCGACCATCAAAATCAAACAAAATCCTCTGACCTAATATACCTAGCCTAAAATCAACATTCATTTCAGTCATCTCAAGCCCTAGTTGCCAATATTCTAATTGAGATTGACAAGGAGAGAGCCCTCTCCCAACCTGGTAGGGCTAGCTACCAGGTTAAGCATGGTTTGATGTTACCCTAGACCTACCTTCCTTTAGCCTTCCTTCAGCCTGAGGTAGATTTGGGCGCTAACATAGTGGCGACCATACTAGGGAATGTAGTTTTATGTTCCTCAGCAAAATGTAATCAAGTTCAGATCTGATTGTTGATGGTGGACAACGATCAGACACCGGAAGGCTGAAATCATTCACCTGACAACTCCAAATCAGTTTCGAGATCAAATACAAGGACTCCACTGGAGGATGAACCCGACCAGCAGAAACATGAAAGGACAATATGGAAAGATCAGGTATTCAAGTTGGAATTTCATCCAAGAAATTATGTTCTTTGTTATAAATTATTTCTTCTCTTTTCCTGAGAATGTCAATAAGGCTTTGCAAAGTATATTGTGTTCAAGAAAAGATCCAAGACCTTCATTTGATTCCTTCCCATTGAATATTGTGAATACAAAATGTTCTCATGCCTTTGATCTTGATCAAGACCTTTCTTCTGAATTTTGTGATGACCATCTTCAAACTGATGAGCCTAAAGAGACCAAGACTGATTCTACAACTTTTGTACATACCCCTATACTTTGTAAAATTCCAGATAGATACAAGCCTCTGATTTTACCTCTTATATCCCATGCTTTCCCTAAAAATCATGACCTATATCTACCAAGATTTGATGGTGAATGTGACAACATCAATGTTGAGAGACATGTATTGAATTTTGAGTCATTTCTCGACCTTTTTGAAGTAGATGAAGAAGATGTCAGTATTAGGACTTTTTCTCTTTCTTTGCAAGGCAAAGTCAAGAGTTGGTTCAAAACCCTCCCTGATGCAAGCATCTCAAATTTACAGCAGTTCGTCAAAGTTTTCCTCAACAAGTGGGTGGGTAGACAAAACCCTTTCTTGATTCTAGAAGAATATAACTAGCTGAAAAGACTGCCAGGGGAGAGATTACAACAATTTTTTGCCAGATTTAACCAAGTCTATTTTTCGATGCTGGTTAATATAAGAACTCCTCTTGGATCAGTTCTCTTGCACTACCCAGAAGCCTTTGATCCAGAAATGGAGTTTCAGCTGAGAGGAAGGAACCTTGCCACACTTGAAGAGATGCAAAACAATGTAGTAGATGTAGAGACTAATTTGTTGATCAGAAGGGAAAAGTTGAGGGAAGAAGAGATGAAGAACATAGATCTAGAGGAATCGACATCTTTAGAGGTAAAACTCAACATTTTGGTAAGTGCAGTGGAAGAGATGATGTAGAATATCATTACGAGGAATGAGTATGATGTTTAAGACCATGACTCGCTGATTGAAGAGGAACAAGTTGTAGATCCAAAACATTTCCTTTCTTATCCCAGTTGTCATAGATCTGATAATGATTTTTTTTTAGATCATCTTGGAGAAGAGAGGTCTGTTGATATCACATGCATGCTTGATGATGTGTTTTATACTGATGAATTCCCTAAGTTTGATCAATATGATGATGGTTATGTTCTTCAAACAGAAGCTAGTCCTGCAGACAAATCAACAGCTAGTTTGTGGAAGGAGGAAGTTCACTTTCAGCAGCTCGAATATAGTGATCAATCGTTACATATCAGCTATGGAAATGACGAGGAAAGTGCAGAAAATTTTGAAGTAAGTGAAGGATCTTTGCCTTTTTGTTTTTCTTCGTTTCAGTTCATCAGAGACAACTTTCATGCAATCACAAATCAACTGTCAACAAGTCTTGATCTGGACCATCTTGAGGGCAATGAAAACCTTGTTCAAGACTTTTCATATCCAAAGTTGCAACCTCCGAATGCCATTGATTGTCAAGTTGCAAATGAAGACTTGGAAGCTGGACCATATGATCAAATGATGCAAGATGATTCCGTACCATTTTGTTTTGAATCATTTCAGTTTTTGAAGGGAAATTTGCATAGTATGTCTTCAAAAGAGCAGCCCATAGAAAATCATGCAATCTTATTAGAACCAATAGAAAATGGGTTGCAGCAATCTTTTCAAGTTTTTCACGATCCAATAGATGAGGTGTTGGATGATGTCTACAATCTATGTCCTTCTTCATTAGCTAACTGTGAGCTTGAAAAAAGTGTTGAAAGTTTGATCCGGCAGTCGGTTTCTTTGTCATTATCAGCACGAGTCTTGTCACAAAGCTCAAATTAAAGTTTGTATTCATGGTACGAGGAGAAGAAAAGTAATCCATTAGATGAGCTAAGTCCTAGTGTGCATGAATTTCAAGATCCTTATGTAGTGTTTTTGGAGTCAAATAGACAATCCATATTATTCAACGAATCCATTTACAAGTTTTCATGGGAGTTCCCTTTCAGTATTTCTCTCTTGTTGTTCATAAGCAAGCACTCGTGGAGAATGCAAATAACAGCAAGAATGCTTACTTAGTTGCATTGGTTATTTCATTTCACTTGATCAGGTGATGAATGGAACAACTAGAGTAGGTTTTATTGAATAAGCTCCATTTTGAGCATATTTCCAATTTGTCAGTTATGTTTTAGTCTTGAGTCATTTTTTGTTTCAGTCAGTTTCAAGATAGTTTCGGCTGAGTGTCTAGTTTCAACTTTTGAGAGTCTTGTTCCAGTTTTGAGTTAGTCAATTCTTAGACATTTCAGTTATGAGTTTTGAGTTTTGAGTCTTGTTTTTTTGTTGCCAAGATATTGATTCCATATTGCCCAATGGATAAGGCACTGGTCTACTCTCCCAAAGATCTGCAGTTCTTGGCACCTCCAAGGAGCCACCATCCCCATTGGAGCCAATGTTAGTGTCAGTGTCTTCACACTGCCATCGGTGATCAAAATTACTCTTTTTCATTCATGTTAGGTGTCTCATTCAATCATATGCATTCCTTTAGGTCAAGGATCAACAGATGGTAGTGGTTTCATTTCAGTTTCCCTCATGTCATATACCTGCTGGCTTGTTCAAACATCTTTTCAGTTATTTATAATGAGTTCCATTTCATTTTTAACCAGTCCTAGGGTTTAGTTTCATTAGGTCTTAGGGTTTGTCATCATGGTCATTCAGAATAAATAAAGTGGTTAGCAAACGCATGAGGAGGATAATTGAGTTCATAAAATTGTAAATTTACTTATGATATGCTCAATAATTTTTTTTTACCTCAAAACTCTGTTTTGAGGTGAAAACAGAGTTTTTATAATTTTTTAAAACTTTCATGTAATTTAAGTGTTTCTATATGTAATAAGCTCAACAACTGTTCCTGGTCACCTTGCCAACTCCTGCCACTGTAAAAACAAAAGCACCAGGGCATCAGTCCATCTAATTGTCAAGAAAAAGTCAAACTTCAAATGAAAAATAGAGTTTTGAGAAAAAGTGACTAAGACTTTATAAAAGTGGGTTCGCAATGGAGAAAAATTAAAATGCATCATATATAAAGCAAATTCATGCTAGCTACTCCTTTCATTGTGAAAAAAGTCAAATAGAGAGCCAAAATCACGTTTTGAAGGGAAATTGAGCAAAGGAGGAAGAAAACCTAAAATTTGCAGCAAGTTTTCTTGGCACTGCACATCAGAGGGTCGGCGCTGCGCATCAGAGGAGCACTGTGCATCAGACAGTTTTTGCCAGTGTTAAATTACACAGGCACTGCACATCAGGCAGGCACTGCGCATTGGGCTCAGTACGCTACGCATTGGCTAGGAAGTTTCTAAAATAACTCAAATTTATCCCAAACTCTCCCAAATGTTGCATTTCACTCCTACAAGTAATTTTTCATTGATCTTGAGCTGAAATTAGTCTTTTTCATTTTTTTCATGAGTTTTGCTTCTTAAAATCAAAACCTTAGCTTGCCTTCGTACATTTTCACCTCATTGCAAAATTTTCACTTCATTACAAAACTAGCATCCTTTGTCCCTTTTCCCAAACTTCATTGCCCTAAAACTACCCATTAATTCCATTTTCCCTTTCCCTATTCCCCTAAGAAACTAATTCCTTCATTAAACCCTAAGTCCCTCATAAGTCAAAACCCTAGTTTCCTAAATCTTTCCCTTCATTAAACCATAAGTCCCTCATAAGTCAAAACCCTAGTTTCCTAAATCTTTCCCTTCATTCCCCTACTCCACTTTACATCTGCAAAATCTCTTCATACTCATCTTCTTTGTCCCCACCCATTATCATTGTTCACCATACCATCATCACATTACATCATCAAGGCAAGCATGGAAAGAAGCAGTGATTCAAGTTTTGAAGAAGATACACTTAGTGATAGCTCAAGGGAAAGAAATGTGCAATCCAGGAAGCCTCACAAGGGTAGAAAAATCATTAGGGAGGAACCTATTAGCATGAGTGAACTCCTTGCTTTCCCTCTAGCCACCACATGTTCCAGATATCAGTCTTGTTTTGAGTTTTGTGAAATGGTTGAGAGGGTCAAATATCACCATGAGTTAGCAATGCAGTTTGTGATAAACTTGGATAACAATATGGTGCATCTTGCTGGGGTCAACTTCACTCTTTCACCAACTATAATTACAGAGGCCACAAGAATTATAGATGTAGGGGAAAAGTGGAACAAAAGGCAAAATATTAGTAAGTGGCATTATGAACCTTATATCAAGGCCAGGTACCATGGTAAACCTAGCAGGGTGTTTCCTTTCAAATTCTTGGAGGACTGGTATGTTCCACTCATGAGACTTATCATAAAATACTTTACATGTGAGGATAGGTTCTCCAGAATTTATGCCTACCACATCATATTGCTTATGCACTTCACCAGGGTCAGAATGATGAGCATCCCTTATTTCATATGCAAAAACATAGAGAGGATGACAGTGATTGCAAAAAGAAAACCATATCCACAACAACTCAATAGTATTTATCATTTTTTTGTTATCCAAATTGTTGTTTTGCATCAGCTCACTCAGTTGGGAGTGCCATGGGAAAATTTCATTGCCCATGAGTGCTTCAAGGGGCCTCAAATATTTTCAGATCCTCAAGAAGAAGGTCAAACTTTTGGGCAACAAAAGCAACCTGAAAATAAAACAGAGGAGGTTCATGTTCTTGTGTTTGTCACTTGTGAAAGAGGCACTAGGATGCTCTTTGCAGATGTCAAGCAAGTACTATCTCCACCAGGGGTGGAAGGGGTCTCGTTCTCTTCACCGGACCACAGGAAAATGTTATCTTCACCAGGGGTGAAAGGGACTTTGCCTTCTTCTCCAGCTAAACAGGTACATGGCAGAAACAAAGGGAAACAAAAGATTCGTGAGGAGGGCCTTACTGAAGGGAAATACAGGGATTTTATTTTTATTGAGGAGTATGTCACTGATTTGGGCTCTCAAAGCTGAAGACTCAAGGACATGATTATCAAAGAGAAGGAGGTTAAAATACAAGCCTTATCACTTAATATTGAGAGGGCCAAATGGATCATCAACTTTCTTGAGCAGGAAACAAGCAACTGACAGATAAGAAAGCTATTATGGAACTGCAAATGAGTAGATAAAATAGGCAAGTGGCAAAGAAAAGAAACATCAAGATGACCTCCCTTGAGCAATAAATTGAGGCTGACCGAGAATCATGGTTGGAGAGGGCAAACATTCACCTTGAGAAGATGCTTGAGAAGGCCAACAAAGAGAAGAAAATACTGCGCCATATGGCCTATTACTACCTAACCCAGAACAAAATTGCAAAACAAGGGTAAAGAGGCTAAAAGCTAAGTTAAGGAGAGCCTTGAGGGTCAAGAAAGAGCATGATAAACTAAAAGTTTTTTCTGAAGCTTCATTAGCTCAGCAAAGCACTTAATATGGTTGCTTCTTGCTAAATTTGAAGAAATTTTGGGAACTTTTTGTCATTTTGCAATTTTGTACATAAAAACACTGGAAATTTCAGCTGATGCGCTGCGCATTGTATTGGCTCAATATTTTGCCAAATGGCTTTTAGTTTTGGGTTCCTTGTGAAAAAAAATGAAACCCAAAAAGTTTCATAAATTTTGGAGGAGGTCTGGGTCACTTAAAGGGCAAAAAACACCTAAAAAATGCCCTCTCTGCCACTTTTTGGACCCACAGGGAGCAGTCTTGGGAGAAATGATTTTTGAAGGGGCAAATAAACTCCAAATTAGAAAATTCAAAGTGTTCCAAGAACTAGACAGGTAGAGATTTCCAACAAGCTATCTTGGGCTTGATTTGGTGAAGTGCAAGGCCTCCAAAAGTAGTCATGAAGCGGTGCTGCGCATCAGGCAAATTTTTGCCAATTTTGCCTAAAACTCAGAATTTCGCCCAGTTTGACTACCAATTGACTTTTTCTCTTCTCCTTGGTAAATTTGTGATGGTAAATGATGTAATATAATGTAAATTTGATGAAAAACAACTTGAGGGGGTAGATACATCAGTTAGAGGTGGTTTGAGGTTGAATGAATAAGTTTCCATGGTTTTAGAGGCAAGTTGTTTCACCGCCTATATTCCTGTCCTTAGTTTAGATATGGTTGAAACCACCCCTCTTCTCATGGATTCGAGCCCTGATGGCTAGCATATATGGTTTGATGCCTATATTATGTACCTTCTTAGTCATTTGTAAAGGTTGGACTCTTGTGGATGCTTTGAGCTTCATTGTAAATCACTTCTGCAATTTGGCAAGGAAATGAATCAGGGTTTTGCAACATTTTGTGGGATTCTTGTGGTAATGTGTCTTGGAACTGTTTCTTCCTTTGTTATTTAGTTTCTTTTATGTGTTATATGTGCCAGCATCGGTTTCTTTCTTCATAACTAAATGAATCAAGATAGATAGGTGGAATCCATTGATATTCAGTGCTCTGCCTTGGGAATACATTCAGTTTTTAATGTTTTATGTTGTTTGAAGAGGACTCATGAACTTTACATGCCCTCCCCAACTCGTCACTTGTCATAGACTTACCATCACACTTAATTGAAAGTGCCAAAACACCTACCTACCTTGCCTCACAGAACATCCTGCAAATCTGAGTTGATTTCCCGGACCCAAAGTCGCCTTCTTCATTTGATCCAGCAACCAACCATCAAAATCAAACAAAATCCTCTGACCTAATATACCTAGCCTAAAATCAATATTCATTTCAGTCATCTCAAGCCCTAGTTGCCAATATTCTAATTGAGATTGACAAGGAGAGAGCCCTCTCCCGACCTGGTAGGGCTAGCTACCAGGTTAAGCGTTGTTTGATGTTACCCTAGACCTGCCTTCCTTTAACCTGAGGTAGATTTAGGCGCTAACAGCAGGAAGTCGTGAATTCGCAAGGTCGCAAATGTCACTGGGTGGTCAATGCAAGGATTTTCGACTTTGCAACCGAATAACATCATCAACCATGAGGTTGCAAGGTCACTAAGTCACAAGAAGAGTGAAAGGTTGGAATTTTTTGTTTGTGACTTGTTGATTTGACTTAGCCAAAATGAACTAGGTCGCAGGATCGAAAGTTTTAAGCTCATGAAATCTTACTTTACGCAACCTACGACTTAAGCAGAGGAAACGAACTTTGGGTATCTAAAATTTATACTTGTGAAGGGATCCAAAGGGTTTTGGCTAACTAATAAAGATTTTGAAGTAAGTGACAGATACAAACATAGTACAACGGCTTCAAAATTTTCAAAATTTAAGAATTTCGGAGGGTTGTTGCAACGGCTACAAAAAGTCCCTATGATTTTGTCAAATATATTATGGGGAGGGTTGTGACCATAACAGGACCTAAGGTGGGAATCCACACAAACAATATCTAAATAAAATAAAAGAACTAAATATTAATATCATAGATACCAAATGTAGCATGACGATAAAAATGGTCATGATGAAAAACTATTCAAACCTAAGTCAAAATAAATCAAAGCAAATGAGATATCCTTGCTGTGAAGAGAACATTTTCTTTTTCTTTTTTTTTTCATATTTTTTATTTGGTTTTTTTCTTTTATGTAGTGATGAAGAATCCTATTAAAAATAACCTATTATAGCCCTTGCATAATACCAGTAATCATAAAGCCCTTACATAATATTAGTAACTGCAAAGAAGCAAAGATTGCACTTGAAATAACTCAAACGAGATATTTATTATTATTTGATCATTGCAAATGAGGAGGACCCCAAATTATATAAAATGGAGTGCTCATTGCTTATAATTAGTTACAATAAGTGGGCTCGAAACCACGATTACTTAAAACCACTTACACAAACTATGAATATTATTACAATAATGACAATATCTCCCTCAAAATGCTCATGAAAGGGATTTTTTTACAAATATAATAATAAAATTTCCCTTAAAAGGGGTTACATTTAAATCATGGCTGAATTAGGAGCATATTCTTCCTCAAATCACAAATTCAATAGCCATATATGCAACTATAATTAAGGAAATTGCCTTCAACAATTTCTCTCAATATTTGTTGAATTGAACTAAGGTGTCCAAGGTAGATAGGTGATGTGGCATGATCAACAATCAACCCTTATTGCATCATAGAAAGGTATTGAATGACTTATATAGAAGATGAAAACCCTTACAAAATAGTTTTTTATTGATTTGAATGTGGGTATAAACTTTTTAAATGTCGTAATTTTTACAACAAAATCATACATACCATGATGGAAAATATCCATTGCTAGGTTAACCTTCGGTATGGCACAAGCTTGATAAACATGACTATATATATATATACAATTTCAAAGATTGGTATTCTCATGATAGGTATAAGCTTCATTGAATAGTGAAGGAATCTCATTAGGAATGGAAGTACTAATAATTATTTTAGTTTTAGGGGTATGGAGAGTCATGGGAGTAACTATTAGAGGATTATAGGCCCTAGCTTGGGCTGAAAATCACATTAATCTTTTATAATGAAAAATATTTTTCTCATCATCGAAAACCAATGTAGTGTAGCATGTGTCTGAATGTTATTCTTGTGCATTCCAACATGAGAGCATTTGTTAAGACGTTTTCCCAATTGCATTGATTTGTAAACTTCCATTATTATTCTACTGGGGTAGTTCATCACAATAGATCGTGCAATATTCCATCATTTCATCACGATATATATTTATTTTTAATCATTCTCCCATAATCTAATGCATTTGCAAAAAATAAATATATTATTCATTTTATTGAATTTCTTTTTTTAAGGGGATCAAAAAACCCATTAAACATGGTTGAAAAATGGATGTTATGCATAGAAGTTTATTATTATCCCAATCCAGGAAAAGCTGTGATTACTTATGTTCTATACAATATTGTGATGAACAAAGTCCTCCAAAGGAAAATAAATGTACCTAAAAGGACAGGAAACAATGAAGCACATTATATTGCATTGGTAAAAGGATTAGGAACAACTAGGAAGTATGGATCCAATGGAATTGTAGTCTTCACCAATTCTGAACTTGTGTGTAACCAGATGAAAGGCATGTACCAAGTAAAAAAGGAGAAGTTAAAACAACTGCATGGAGAAGAAAAAAATATTTCTAGTCAATTTCAATCATTTAGCATAAGTCATTGTGAAAATGTTAATATGATGTCTAGTGATCTATTATATGGGGCAATGTCAATTCCAGATTTGTGTGTGAAATATGAATTAGTGTTAAGAAGCTCTCCATCAAAATCTATTAATGGAAATTGTAATATATCTTTGATATGTGTGTGTGTTTTTAGTCATAAATGTGGGTTTTTTAATGAACATGTGTTTCTTTCAGTACCATACTAAGTGTTCCCCCACTATGTAAGCACAACTTGGTGAACCTGACATGTTTTAGAAAATTTTGTATTTAATTCTCAAAATTTGCACTTCAGCATTTTGTGTTTTTAGTCTTGAGTATATTTGAAATGAAGAATTTACACCAAATAATTTTGAATAATCCCTTGGATAGGTACATCTATTTGTCTTATTAATTTTCTGAATTCTTGATCTTTTTAAATAGTATTTTTAAATGTATGAGGTAGTTGGGTTTTTTTAAAGATTATATATATATTATATATATTATATTATATATGGATCGAGGTCCTAGATCATCACATGGTCTTGGTGAATTTATAAATTTGTGTCTCAAACTTCTTATTAAAAACTCTATCACAAAAATTTCTTCTTCTTGTAAATCAATCCTTCTAACATTTTTACTACTACTTGAACAAATTGATGTATGGTTATATTCATGTCTCTTCCATTTCACTTTTATGTTGGATAATGATTGATTATTTATATCAATAGGATATTTATCTATTGAATTGAGGCTTCTGTGATCCATATCCAATTTTTGAGATAGGGTTTCGACGATAATCAATTCAAAATTCATTTTGATGTGATTATCGCAAAAAACCGGTCTCAAAAATGGGATATTTATCATGAAACAAAGTCAAGTTTCCATAATGATCACATTTTTTACCACCAACACATTTATTTTGGTAAAATAATTCATGATTTTCTCTTCCACATAGAATTTCAGATATGAAATCATGGATAGTGGAAGGAGGAGGTGAATTTTTCCAAATTGTTTTACCAAAATTAAGGAAGACGTCATAAATATATTTGAAATTCCACATGATAATGACAACAACAAGTGTCACATATAGTGATAGGTTTAACATACCATGGTTTTTGCTGCACAAAAGTATTGATTAATACATTAATTCGACGATTATCTTCTATGAACTTCTTGAACCACTCTATCCGAGTGGTGTTCAAGGTATGTTTTGCATGTTATTCATACTGATTTCATTCTATTCTTCACCACATCACATCCCTTACTTTTGGTGAAACACATGAATTTTTCATCCAATATTCATATATTATTTTTTTAACATCTTCTTCAAGTCTATCCTTGTATGGTTGCCTACAAATAATTTTCCAACAAGAAAGCTCATCATTTGCATCTATTTGCAATTGTGCAATGTTTTTCGTGGGGTCCCTAATGCTTTTGTCATAGATTTTACCAACTGATTTTTTTTAGTACTTGATGAAATCACTGTCATTTGTATTGATTTATGTGCATCTAGACCACTTTTATTTCTAGATATTCCAATTGATTTTAGAGAACTATTTATATTTCGAATCACATATTCCTTCACCTTTTTATCGTTCATTGATTTACGAATGCCCAATACTAATGTAGCATCTTTTAATTTCTTCGATGTTAAGAGACCTCTCAAAATTTGAGCTTGAATTTTCACATTTTCATATTTGAAGAACTTATCAATAATAAACTTAACATGATATCATATAACATGGTAAACTTTTTTATCTCCATATCTATGAGTGTCTACATTTTCTAACATCTCATCATCGATATTGATTTCATCTATACATATGAGAATTTAAGGTAGTTGAATATAAATATATGTTAAATAATCATAATTAAAAAATAAAGTTCATGAAATTGAAACTAATAAATATGTATAGTTTCAATAATACATGACATATACGTACATACCTAAGGGTGGTTCAACTTCTTCACTTGAATCTCTTTCAAAATTTTCCACATCGACATCAATCATTGGTTCATTTTCTTGTTCATTTTGTCTTTCAACATTTTCAATCTCATCATCAATGTTATGATGAAAATATCTCTTTGTTTACATTGCAAAATAATTTTTCAAATTAGTTCATCAAATAAGAATTAAATTCCACAATACACTATTAAATTTTAAATATCATTTATAATATCTAAATTTACAAACTATGTTCAACCTCTTATTGAGATTGATTTGTGTTGGTGGCTAGATTTGCATACTTTTACTCACCCTTTTACCCTGTTATTTTTATCCATTTCACACCAATAGTGGTCAATCAATATCTTAAAATGCACAAGTATACCTCTTGTCATGTCTTTATGGATTATTGGTCAATGAAGCATAGTTGTAGGGGATTATTACCTAAGCGGATTGTTATTTCAACTATTTTTGCAGATCTAAAGTGAGAATGACCAAGATCGTGATTCACTCAACGATGCTCTCAAAGCTGGAAGCGCTATCCTTGAATATTGGATGCAATGGTGAATCAATCTTTCGATTGACACAATGTTATCTTTTAACATTCTGTTTCGTTTTGAAAACCAACATGTAATTAAGGGCATATAATCTTGTAATTCTAGGAGATGTATTATTTACAAATTGTATAAAGTAGAGTTGCGGGCTGTGAAAGAAATGGCTATTAAGATTCATTAAGGTTACAGGAGAAATAATCTAACTTTGAGTTTATAACAACATACTTGTAATATTTGTTTTATTAATGACGAGTTGATCTTTTGAGAATATTGTGATTCGTTGATCTTGCCGCAACCCTGATTAGGTAGTTGGGCACACTCTCATAACCAAGTGCTGCTGGATTAGATGTGCGTTAGGTTTATTTCTGTGAGTTTATTGCTATGAATGTTTATCTGTGTGTTGTTGTGAGTCCTTATTTCTATTACTCTTATTGTTGTTACAGTTATTACTTGTTGTTATAGTATTGCTTGATGTTATGATGAATTTATAGTTAATATGCAATGCTGGGTGGGGAAACTATGACCTGCACATACAATGCACGATAGCCTTGAAACAACTGGTAGAAACCTGGGTTAACAATTGAATGTGGATTGGGTGAATTGCATAATTCATACTTGGACACCAACATTTTGGTGTTGTTGTCGGGGAGGCTATCAAAGGCGCGAAAGTACAACCAATATTTACCATAGGACCGATCTCTTGTCCTGGGGAAGGAACCTTACAACATCGTTTGGTTTTTCGGTTCCTTTCTTTTCTTGTTTTTGTAGGATTATTCTCTAATCCTGGGGAAGATAGTTTTTATCACCTTGCTCCAAGTCTGGGGCTTTAGATTGCTTTATTATGCTTTCATAGGTATTTCTTGCTCATCCTAGGAAGGGATGTTTTAATTTTCACCCTGTTTGATGTCACAAGCTTGATTTATATGATTTTCTTATTTCCTTTCTTTTGTTTTCTTTAGGGGCCACTCTCTCATCCCGGGAGGGAATTTATTATTGTGCTCCAGGTCTTGATATTTTAATTTGTTTGAATGTTTCCATTTTATTTCTTGATTGTATGAACAAAGAAACAAATAAAAGGGGTAGAGGGAGACCCCCAAAAAGAAAAGGGGTTAATTTGCGCAGAATAAATTACATCCAAGATATCATCTCAAGGGATGAGTCTAGAGCAGTGTCACACACTGCTACTAGGGCAAGATATCATACGAGATCTGGAGAACAATCAATTTCACAACTAGAAACTCCTCTAATAGGAGAAATACAATTTGGGGAAGAAGAAGTAGCAAGCAGAGGATATGAGGAACTACATATTGCAAGTTTAGATGAAGAAGATTTGAGGGAATTCTTGGCACCATTTGATTAGGGGAGTGTTGTTAAACAACTTCCATCACTTGTTATAGTACAGCCAAAGCCAGAACCTGTTGAAATTGCAAGTGAATATTGGCATATATTCATGGCTCATGCAATTTCTTCAATTGAAATTCCAATTGGAGATATCAGAAGTAATGCACCTATGAAGCCTATTCCTTTGACAACACTAACTAATTTCCATGGTCTTACTTCTGAGGATCCGAACACATTCCTTTTTGAATTCAATGTTGTTTGTCAGGGGTATGATTTCATTTTTGATGCTAAAAATTGAAGATATTCCCCACTACTTTAAAAGGCACAACTTTAAGATGGTTTATGGGTTTAGGGGGGGAATATATTGCTACATGGGATGATATGAAGACAATTTTCCTCGAGAAATATCAAGACTACTGTAAATCCCATGATGTAAAGGAAGAAATTTTTAAGATTATGTAGAAAGAGGATGAGAATATGGAAGTTTTGTGGAACATTTTTAATATAGTTTGTAGAGATTAGGCCACAATGACTTGGATACGAATACCTTGAAGATCATTTTTCTCAAAGCACTAAGGGAGGAATCTCTGGGGTTATTGAATGTAGTAGGGAAAGGAGATATATCAAAGGAGGAATTTGATACCATCTGTGAATTATACATCAAGTGTTCATGAGGGGCTATGAGATAGAGGTAGGGATTCCAAACTCTCAAAACATCCAGCGGTGGAGTTACAAAGGTTGAAATTGGGAATATACCAGACAACCTAAGAACTGATATCCTGAGCAAATTATCATCATAGCTAGACGTGTTGCAAGTGAAGTAGAAGTAGATGGAAGCAGAGAAGGCCATGTATATTTTCTACCCTCAATGTAGGAAGAGACACCCATTGAAGGAATGTCCGTTAAATTCTATGGAGACTTGTGTGATATGTGAAGAGAGTCATTACACTAGTACTTGCCCATCCCTTCCTAGATTGAGCTAAAGCTTTTAGGGGGAAAATGAAGAAGCAACTCAAATTTATTTTATGGGATCAAGGAAACTGATCCAAATCGGATCCACAAAAGACTGTCAAAAACTTTCACTGTATCGAGTTAAAAAAATCTTTAATGAAATCCAAAACGACATCAACAACACCCTGAACCAGTGGCCATGGTAGCCGGCGCAGAATGGCAAGGACCTTGCTCAAAGCGTGCTAACCGAGGCCCATGGAGACTGCACAGGAGGTCAAAATAGCCCCTGGGAGCCCTGGATCGAGAAAAGGAGGCAATTTTCATCGCTGGGAAAACAGGGTCGAAATGGGGGAGCCTTAAGCACTCGGTCACGTTGGGAGTTAGAGAACCATGGGTGGAAAAACAAAAAGCGCTAAAGGGCAAAGGCGGGACCCGTGCTCTGGAAAACTGGCGGTATTGATCAGGGCGCCCTTGAACGGTAAGAGGTTTTGGAGTAGAGCGGAGCAATCCCACTCAGCGATCGACACGTGGCAGCGGAGGTGAGAGAAAAACCACCGTGATCGCGCGCTATTGGTCTCAAGTCAACCGCGCTCGACGTGCATATGACGTCGGATCTGGAGGAGCCTATATCGAATGGCTGAGATTGTGCCCGATAGAAAGAAGCGGAATTGACAGGGAAATAAGCTGTGATTTAAAAAGGATTTGGAATTCGTTTGACTGCCACGGTGGAGAAAGAATGTATCCACGACATAACCAAAGAAACGAGCCGATGAAGCATGCTGGCACCAGTTAGATGGGGACACGTGACACTCCCTGAGCATTCATGCTGACGCCGAACAGGGAACTCCAAGCACAGCTGCAGAAGGAGAATCGACGCAGGTAGGAGAGGAACCAAACATGCATATGGATCGAATGGTTAAAGCCATGAACGGAGACAGTCGAATTCGTTGGAGGATTTGGAGAAGAGTCGAAGCGACCGAGAGAGACAGTGAACAATGAACCCTGAGAGGAGGATTGAGCACAAAGAACAGTAAAGCCAAGTAGAGGAGACAGAGGGCCGAGCTGACTGCAGGCAACATCGAGCACCAGAGAGCTTGAAGATTCAAGCCTTCCCATAGAGGAATCTGTCCGGACTGAGCTGTTGGAAATAATACTGAGAGGCGGGGTGAATCAGTATTATCATGTCAAATATTCCTTTTCTAAAACCAAATTGTATACGCTACTTCAGTTAATTAAACCCGCGTATATATGCAACTATTCAAAAGGAAACCCGTGTATGCAAAGCAAACTTTTAATTTACTTTAACTTTCTGATGGTGATTGTTAATCTGTGATGCAAAATAAAATAACCAGTAATTAGAGACAGTAAAACAGAGCAGAAAGACAATCACACACAAGAACACAAGATATAAGGTGGAAACCCAATGTGGGTGAAAACCACCTGCTGCAATTCGTCTCTATCTTTCTTTAATTAGAAACTTCTGTTTACAATGTACTGGTGCAGTCCTTTACTAGTACGCAGGCTGCAACCTGCAGAGAGCTACAACTCTCTCTCGTTTTCCAGCTTCTCCTTGGAAGGGAGCTACAACCCCCTTAGCTCTTGCACTAACCAAGATTACTAGTACGTAGGTGCTGGCCCACAGAAGGCTACAACCTTCTCTTTCTTCCAGGGACCCACGTTTCATAAATTTTCAGACTGGATCCATGAGCATCAATCAACCATTAAGAATTTCTCCATCAACCAATCACCTTTCACCAATTAGATCTGAATCAAGTAGATATCTCTCTGACAACTGTACTCAAAACATAGTACCATAAACCACACACCAAAACAGAACCCAGAACACAACAGCAATGAACAGAAGCAACAAGATCACAGTTTAAAACATATACGCTACTTTATCAGCCTGAAACGTGCGTGCATACGCTTCTGCGTATGAAACAACCTGCGTCTACGCGTTATGAATTCACTGAACCTACGTGTATACGCGCCTTTGCTTCACTGAACCTGCGTACAGATCTATAAAGGATAATTCACTCTTTCAGATATTCAATCACTAATTAACCTAGATTATCATACTTATATATCAAGCAAGCGCCACATCTAGTAGATCAAAATCATTTAAAGATACTATCATTCAAGCTTAAAGATTATGACCCATGAATAGAACTTATCCTTCCTTTTGCGCTAAGGTTCCTCCTTCATTCAGATCCAGATCTGCATCACAGCCCAATTACCAATATACCAGCTCTAGCACTTTATCAGATATTCAATAATAATGCGGATGATCCTTTGCCACATGATCTCCTTCCTCTTTTATAGTCTTAGGCCTTCCTCAATACCATGGTCCAAAACCATAACATTTCAATGCCATGAACCCAAAACTAGGGATCAACACATCTGTCGAGACGCCATGGTCCAAAACATAGGTTCAAATCCCAAGGACTAACTACCATGGACCAAAAGTATGATCCCCAACATATACGCGCTTTTTCAACATATAACCCGCGTGTATACGCATCTTTGTTTAGATGAACTTTCGTATATGTATTTTTCTTCTCTCTGAGTGGTTGAATTGAGATCTGTTACCAAAGAGAGTTGCCATCAAGGACAACACCTGTGCCATAGCTCCAAACCTGTGCCATAATGCCAACAATCTCCCCCTTTGGACTTGATGGCAACACCAAGATCTCTCCCCCTTTGTCATCAAGGGCAAAGGGTTGTGCTCCCCCTGAGTACATGCTGAAATCTCTGTTCTGCTGAGCTGACGATGCTCCCCCTGACTGAAGGCAAGATCTGCCAAAAAAAAAATGTTCTTCAAGAAGAACCAAGACTTATACATCATACAAGACCTTCCTATCACCAAAAGACTCACTAGATACATCCATCACCCAACCAAGTGGGGATCATCTACCCAACTAAGTGGGAATACATCAGAAATTTACATATGATGACCAAATACATTACATCTTCATCCCAGGCATAGTGGGGAAACCAATATAGGCCGTTACATGAACTTGACACCATATAAGAAAAAGACACATGACATAGAGACAAATATAAAAAATATCAGCAACTGATAGCAGAAGCAACTGACAATGATTATTCAGATCAGCAACCAAGAGTTCCTTTTGTTCGCCTTCTGCGTTTGTTCTACCTGAAATCAACAACAGCTATGCACTAGAACCAAAAGCTTCTAAACAAATGCCAACAATGCATAATTTAGAAGATTATTTGCTCCCCCTGAACCTGTGTCGGATGGTCTCTAACAGACCCACATCAGAATATCTTCAACCAGAGCCTGCTCCTTCTGATATCCATCAAGCCTCCATATACGCGACTTTCTCTACACAAACCAGAGTATGTACGCGGATCCTCCTCATCCAACACGCGTACACCCATTTTTCTCTGAAGGTTTAACAACAAGATGATACATCAACTACTCCCAGCTTCTGTCTGAGATATTCAAAAGTTTCCCTGGGCAGTGGTTTGGTGAGAATATCAGCTACTTGTTCCTTAGAAGGAACATACTCCAATTTGACCTTTTGTTCCAACACTTGTTCCTGAAGAAAGTGATACTTGTTCGATATGTGCTTGGTATTTGAATGCATGACAGGATTTTTTAAAATGCTGATTGCACTTGTATTAGCACATAAGATGGGGATAGGTGGTGTACAAGTGATTTGAAAATCATGCAAGGTCTACATCATCCAAAGGAGTTGAGTACAGCAAGATGTAGCTACCACATATTCCGCTTCAGCTGTAGATAAGGCAATCGAACTCTGTTTCTTGCTGAACCAAGATACTAATCTGGAACCCATAAAGAATGATCCACCACTTGTGCTCTTCCTGTCATCCACGCTTCCGGCCCAATCTGCATCTGTATAAGCATGAAGTGTGAGATCTATATCTCTAGATACCATAAGCCATATTTTGAGTCCTTGAAGATATTTGAAATTTTCTCTTCACTAAATCTTGAAGATGAGTTTCCTTTGATTTGCCTGAATCTCCCAACTATTACCCACTGCATGCATGATGTCTGGTCGTTACCTGTGAAATAAAGTAAACTTCCAATCATAGACCTATAGGTTTGGTTAATCACAGGCTGATTACCATCATTTGCCTGAGACTGCATCCTGTAACCATGGGGGTACATACTGGTTTTGCATCTTCCATGCCATATTTCTTCAAAATCTGCTTGAGATACTTGGTTTGAGACAAGAAGATCCCACCTTCATTTTGTTGGATTTACAATCCAAGAAAGTACGTCAGTTCTCAAAGCATAGACATTTCGAATTCTTTTTGCATCACCAAGGCAAAACTTTGACTCATAGCATCTTCATTGCTGCCAAAGATAATGTCATATACATACACAACAAGTATTAGCAATTTGTCAATTTCAATTTTAAAATAAATATTGCTATCGGCTGATCCTTTTGAAAATCCTTGTTGATGAAGATATTTGTCCAATCGGTAGTACCAAGCCCTTGGAGCTTGTTTAAGACCATAGAGAGCCTTTTTCATTCTGCATACAAGATTTGGATCGTTCCCAAGGATGAACCCATCTGGTTGCTCAATGTACACTTCTTCTTCTAAGTCCCCATTCAGAAAGGCAGATTTCACGTCCATTTGAAAAACATTGAAGTTTTGAAAGCTTGAGAGAGCAAGGAACATTTGGATGGCCTAAAGTCTAGCAACAGGAGCAAAAGTTTCTTCAAAGTCTATCCCTTCTTGTTGAGCATACCCTTTACAAACAAGCCTGTTGTTTCTAATAACTTCCCCATTCTCATTAAACTTGTTCTTGAAGATCCATTTTGTCCCTATGACATTCTTATCTTTTGGTCTAGGAACCAACTCCCAAGTGTTGTTCTTTTCAATCTGCTCAAGTTCTTCATCCATTGCCTTGACCCAACTTTCATCTTTGCATGCCTCTTTTACATTTTGTGGCTCAGTAGAGGAGAGTAATGCCAAATAGCTTGAGGCTTCTGCAATTGTTCCTCTAGTTTGTCCACCTGCTTCCTTCTGCCCCAAAATCTGAGATTCAGGATGATTCTTCTGAACATACCTAGATGGAGTCTTCTCTTCTATCCTTATCTGTTCCTCTGGTGCCTCTTGAGGTTTTTCTTCATCATATGTCTGATTTGGAGAGTAGTCTTCATCTTCTTCGATATCTTCATGATTTACTTCCCTAGGGATGTATCCTTTTTCATCAATCACCACATCGATGCTGTCAACAATTCTTCCAAGTCTTTTATTATAGCACTTATATGCTTTGCTGTAGGGGGAATATCCAAGGAGAATTCCTTCATCTGCTCTGGGTTCAAGTTTTCCAAGATGTTCATCAATATTCTTAATATAGCATTTGCTCCCAAAAATTTTGAAGTGCTTTACCGAAGGAGTCTCACCATACCAAAGCTCATGCGGAGTTTGAGTGCTGTTCACTCTGACATTAGTTTTGTTGAGAATAATTACTGCAACATGAGCAGCTTCACCCCAGAAGGTTGCGGGAGTTCCAGACTCATCAAGCATAGCACGAGCCATTTGTTGGACAGTTCTGTTCATCCTTTCTGCCACTCCATTTTGCTGAGGAGTCCTAGCTATAGAGAATTCCCTTCTTATTCCATGTTGTTCATAGAAATCAAAAAATTCATTTGAGGTAAATTCCCCACCTCTGTCAGACCTGAGGCACTTAATTTTGTAGCCTGATTCATTTTCAGCCGCGGCTTTGAAGGATTGGAATTTTTTGAATGCTTCATCCTTTTTCTTCATAAGTCCTAACCAAACCATCCTGGAGAAGTCGTCGATGAATAATATCCAGTATTCTTCTCCTCGAGGTGACCTTGTCCTAATAGGACCACATACATCTGTATGAACTAGCTCAAGAGGCCTACTTGTTGATCCTTCCTTCTCAGGGAAGTTAGTTCTGGTTTGCTTCCCAAACTGACATGATTTGCATATGGTGTTGTCTAGAACTTTGATGTCTAGAAGACCACGAACTACCTGGTACTTGCATGCTTTCCTTATTTGAGGAAAGCTTAGATGCCCCAACCTTCGGTGCCATAACCAGTGTTCATCATTCTTGCTCAAATAACATTGTTGTTATCCTTCTTCAAATATGTATAGATTGTTTGGAGTTCTTCTGCCTTTGATTACTGTTCTTCCTGTATCAAGATCACGAACCCTACACCCATCTGATTGAAATATCACCTCGGTCCCATTATCGCACATCTGACTGACACTCAATAAATTATGCCTCAAACCATCAACATACAAAACATTTCCTGCTTTGACATCCTCTTTTAATTGTGCAATGCCTTTTCCTTTTATGGCTGACGGAGTATCATTTCCAAAAGAGACTTTCTTTCCCTTTTCCAAAACAGTATATGATTCAAGTTTTTCTTTATCACATGTCATATGCTTCGAACATCTGCTGTCGATATACCATTGATTTTCCTGTCCTTCCGCATATAAAGCTATTCCACATCTGTCCGGTTGCGGTTCCTTCATTCTCCATGTTTTGGCACTTGAGATTTGTTCCTTCTGAGTTGCCTTCCAAAACCTGCTCCTGCATTTAGAATCTTCATGACCAAAATTATTACAAATAGAACATTCAATTTCACTTTCAAGGGCGGAAAAGTTGTTATAGGTCCTCTTCGTGATTTCAGGCATACTTCTTTGTTGCATACTTCTTTGTTTTTGAGCTTCTCTGGTCATGATGGTTTTATAGGCAACACATTGAGCTGCTTTGTGACCAAAGTTATGGCAAGAGAAACATTGGCCATTGAAGAAATTCCTGCGACTTACATCCAACCGATTGTAGTTTCTACTGCCATCCATTCTTGAAGAAAATTGGGAAGATTTTACCTGTGGCTGATTGTAGCTTCTGTTTGTCCTTAAGATAGCCTGCTCCCAATTTTCTTGATAGTCTTTGTTCGTACTTGAGAAAGTCTGTCCCTGATTTACTTGAAGATTTCTATTAGGCCTTTGCTCATACCTTCTTGCTACATCAAGATAACTTTTTGAAGTGGATGCTTGAGAAGTTTCTCCATTATAGCCCAAACCTGTCTTGTTTAGAGGAGAACGTTGTACATTGATAATCTCATCCAGAGTTTCAGATCCTTTGACAAACTTAAGATTAATAGCTTTTGTTTTCTCAATCTCTTTTCTAAGAGCAACAATTTCACCTTCTAACTTTTCAAAATGTTTTTCCTTTTCATCAATTTGAATGTAGAGTATCAATGATCATATTCTTTTCTTCTATACATCTCTTGAGTCTAGTAATTTCTTCAAAAAGGTTTTCCACGTCTATAGCATCCATATAATCATCATCTTCAAATGCCACTAACAGTTTATATTCATTACCTTGTTCATCTTCATCACTATTTGATAGACCATCACTATCTTCATGAGTGTAGTAGCTTTTCTTATTTGCACCATGTTTCTTGTTCCATATAGCAGGTTCCTTTCCTTTATCCTTATAAGGACATTTTGCAGCATAATGACCTACTCTTCCACAAGCAAAGCATTTAAAAGGTAACTTAACTCTGAACCTTCCAGAACCCCTTTGAAGATTTCTGACAAAATTTGATTCTTCTTCTTCTTCTTCTGGTACGTGACTTGCTTCATAATAATCTCCCTTGCCTGATGCCTTGAAAGCAGCTTCTCTTCTATCTGATGGACCTCCCTTTCTCATTTCATAAGCAGTTAGAATTCCATGTAGCTGAGACATAGTAAGAATTCGTAGATTTTCTTTTTCTTCTATTGCAGATACTCTAGATTCAAACTTGGGGGACAATGATCTTAGAACCTTTTCAACCACAATAGCCTCTTTTATTTCTTCACCCAAATTTTTCATACAATTAACAACTTCATCTACCCGAAGAAAAAAGTTAGCCACACTTTCATCATTATACATCTTGAGAGTCTCATACTGAATCCTGAGAGTTTGATGTTTGGCACGCTTTACCTGTTCAGCTCCTTCATAGCTCATGACAATTTTGTCCCATATCTCTTTTGCGGATTTATAGTGCATTACCTTCATGAATTCTGATTGGGATATACATCCTAATAGGGTACTGACTGCTTTTGCATTTGTTTCATACTTTTTTTTCTCGTCTGCATCTGTAGGAGTAGCTGAAGGAAAAGTGTAGCCTGTATCTATGATATCCCAAACTTCTGTACCAAGAGATTGAAGATAGGCAGTAACTCTTACCTTCCAATAATTGAAGTTTGTCCCATCAAAAATTGGTGGCCTGATTGATGCTTCCCTCTCGTAGT